>JBBPTO010001722.1:0-13905 GCA_038094155.1 Pulveroboletus cf. aberrans
GTTACTTCTTCTTGTGGAATTAGTGTTTTTTTTTGCTTTTTATCTGTCTACATCTTCTTTTGACGGTGGACACATTCTTCCTTGTCTGAAAGGAGAGGGATACAGAGTGATATGAAGGTGGTGGATCCATCTTCTTTGGAGTAGAGACTTTAGAGGGAGTTGGTGATGTTGTCAAAGTGAAAGATGTGTCTGGATGATCTCCTGAGTCTTTACTAGTACTGCCTGCTAGTGCCACTTGTGGTTGATTGGGATATAAATTTGCTCTTGGTATTGGTAGTGGTACTACCAGATCTCAAGGTTGTACTGATATTTCTTGAGATTCTTCTTGATTAATAGGGGCATCATTTGTTACTGTTTCTTTGGCCTCTACTGGCATTGGAATCAGTCCATCTTCTTGGCCTTTGAGACAATGAGGAAACACTGATTCATTAAATATGGCTTGAGTAGAGTCAAAGACTCTCCTTCTGGTTGTTGACCAAAATCTCCAGCCTTTGATGTTTGATATATAACCTATAAAGGTCATTTCTTCAGTTTTTGTCCTGAGTTTGTCTCTTCTTTGTTTTGGAGTAATGTATACAAATGCTTTACAAGCAAATACTCGGAAGTAAAAGACACCTGGCTTGTTACCACTTTTGAAGATTTCAATAGTGGTCTTTCAGTTGTGACGATGCATTGATTGTCTATTATAGATGAAGGTTGCTGTTTCTACTGCATCTTGCCAGAAAGCTTTTGATAGGCATGCATGATGTTGAATAGCTTCTCCTTTTTCATTATGGTTCTGTTAAATCACTCTGCTCAACCATTTTGTTGAGTATGGGGTACTGTGGTTTGATGAGTGATATCTCTGGAAGTAAAGAACACATGAAGTTTGCCCATGAATTCTCCTTCTTGGTCTGAATGAACAGAGGTGAGCTGTTGACCAGTGAAGGTTTCAGCCCAAGAAACCATGTTTTGAAAGTGTTGTGCAGCAGCAGCTTTGTCTCTAATAAATGCAACAAGTACAAAACCAGAGTGATCATCTATAAAAGTAAGAAATATCATGCTCTTGATCTTGGTTCCACAGGATAAGAACCCATTAGATCTGTGTGTACCAGTTCAAGTGTCCGTGTTGCTCTTTTTCAAAAGTCTGGAAAGGATCTGTTGGACATTTTGCCCATAGCACATCCTTTAGAAGGAGGATGAGTCATGGTAATGGCATATTGAGATAGGCCAATGAGATTTTTGACCCCATGTCTCAAAGCATTGTTGCTTGTATGTCCAAAGTGCTGGTGCCATATTTCATATAAAGAGGTCTCTTGCAGTGTGGATACTTGATGGTTCATTGGTGTGATATGAGACAACCAAAATCAATGTAACTTAGACTGTGGTGATAATGCAGACACCTGTATCACAAGTCTACCACACTTGTCCCAAATTCTAAATTTTTTTCCTTCAATCTCAGATCTGAAGCCATGAAGAGTGAGAGTTGAAAGTGAAAGTAGACACTCTTTTGCTTTTGGAGTGTACCAGACTTTTTCTAGGATAACTGGAGGTTTGCCATCTTGTTAAATGATGACCTTTCCAGGTCCATATCCTATTAAAGGTGAATTGTCAGCAGTTTTGGCATACCAAGTTCTGTGGCTGATGTGGGCTAAGTCATCTATATATAGTGAAAGATGATTGGAATATCCACTATCAACAACCCAATAATCTTTTGCTTGGAAGTCTGTGATTCTAGATACATTTTTCATTGGAGAAGATGTGGGTAGGCCATTTGTTCCCGTGTTCTTGTCTCTCACAGTATAACAGTCACTATAAGTTGATTGCTCTCCAAGGTTTACTTTGTAATCCATTGGATCTCCTATGTCTCAATCATAATGATCATTCCTCAGGTAATACACAGGGGTATCCCAGTTTGGATGGTAATAACCATAGCCAAAAGAACCATAGGGTTTATGATAATCTTCATACCAATGAGGTTGATCTTCCCACATTATGTTTTCTGTTTGATCTATTAAACCTGAACCTGCTTCCTTTTTCCTTTCTTGTCTTTTCTTCTGTTGCATATCAGAGGTGCTTGTCCTCCTTCTTCTGTTTGAATAGAAGAGTCTCTGCCTTCTGACAGGTTGTCTTCACAATAAAGTGGGTTAGAATGCAAGAGAATGCTTCAGAATAAGAAAGCGCCTACTAATGAGCATAGGCTCTTCTGAAAGCCAAACAATTGATGAATTGGGGGAAGCTGCTGGTTGAATGGGTGTGAGTGGTGCTGTGTATGTAGTATCCCATAC
This sequence comes from Pulveroboletus cf. aberrans, assembly GCA_038094155.1. NCBI lineage: Eukaryota > Fungi > Basidiomycota > Agaricomycetes > Boletales > Boletaceae > Pulveroboletus > Pulveroboletus cf. aberrans. The sequence goes on from JBBPTO010001722.1 coordinate 2,268, forward strand.
TTGAGCCTTCTACCATCTTTGCACCAGATCCTCATCCTTTGCCAGTCTTTTTCTTTTAGTTTTGATAACAGAAGCATCTCTGTTGCTTCTTCTCTTGATGTTGAGAGGCACCAGGTCTAAATACTCTCTTTTGGGCTTGTGGCCCTCCTTTACCTTGGGTGTGCTCATTGGAGCTTTGTCCTGAGCTTTGTCCCATGATTTGAGACTGCCACCTGTTTTGCTGTGGTGACCCTCTCTTGAAAGTATTTGTTCTATTGCAGTTGCATTTGATGCTTCTGTAATGACCTTGACATGTCCTTTTGAAGGACCTTGTGTTCGCTGCGCTTGTCTGAGATTGATTTCTGCAAAAACAGCATTGTGGATGTGATCGTGGGTGAGATTCCTTGTTGGTAGATTGTGTCAAGTTTGACACAAAGTGATTGAGGTGTTTTGGTAGTTGAACCATGCAATGCATAGCTCGAGCAGATTTAGCTTGATTGTCTGCTGCAAGTTCAAGCTTATTGAAGAGAGTTCAGACATGATTCATGTCCTTTTGTTCAATGCTATCTGTTCTGATCTTGACATTGTTAAGGTCAGTTCGAAGGCTGAACTGTACTGAAATCCCTGATGCTTGATAAAGATTTTAGTGATCCAGATATCATGGGTCTTGGAGTTAGCAATGTGACTGGCATCAGCTCCAGTGCCACCAACAACATAGTGTATGTCATAGATTGATAGTCTGGCAGCAATATTCATGTCTACAGAAATGCAAAGACTTTCATAGATTCTGTCATCGAGCAAACACCATTTTGCTCTGCTTGCTACAACAGTGCCAACCCAGGTAAATGTTCCATCAGCAAGTCCCCAAAGGTTGTAAGCCTTAAGAAAGTTCTTCATCCTTTCTCTCAATTTCAGGTAGTTATTTTGACCAGTTAGAACAGGAATGTGACTCAAAAGAGTTCCATCAGTTCAAAGAGTTGCAGGATTAGCGGGAAGTTGAGCCATTTTAGTTTCAGCTAAGAAGAACAATGTTAGTAAAATATTGATGAAAGATGTCATCAAACATGTAATGATCAAAAATAGCCTGAAGGTCTGGTCTTTCATCATTAGATCTTTGATCAGTGTTAAACAATCTTCCTGGTTTCCTAATTTGATCTGCTATATCCTTATGTGGTTTATTTTCAGTTAGATCCTGTATTTTGGGTTTCTGAGTTGCATTGTATGGAGAAAGGAGATGTTCTTCAACTTCTGCAGCAGATCCTTCTTCTGAGGTTAAACCTTGCCTTCTTCAAGTATTTCTCCTTCTTTTCCACTTCAGTTCTTGATCTCTCCTCAGTTCCAATTTATTTGTTCTTTGTTCTTTGTATCTTGTTCCATTCATGGAACTAGATGTTTTTGTAACTTGATACCATTTTGGCATTGGTCTTGATGATATTGCTTTGAAGCTTGTATAGTAAGTCTCTGCAAAGAAATGCAGGTTTGGCAATACATCATTGGAAAGAATCCCAGATCAAATCAAGATGTTCTGAACAGAACAGGTGACATAAGAAATAGAAAAGACTTGAGAGAAGTAGATGTTTAGTTCAAGAAAACTTCTGAAGAGTTCATCGAAGTTGAAAGAATAAGCAAAAGGAGATAGATGTGAAGGAAGAGGCCATACGGGAGGAACATCTATGCAAAAGGGAGAATTGTCATTAAACCATCCTGAGACATCTACATTTTTCTTCTTCAATGATTGCAGCTCTTCTTCGCCATAATTGTCTATAATCTCTTCCAAGATGTCGTTCCATGGCCTCATCTGTAAAACCTTGATAGATAATCTGATGTTCTTCATCATTTCCATGTATAACATGCCTTTGAATGGCCATAAGGGTCCTAGAAGGATGGCCAATGAAGGCGAAGTCAATGGTCCCAGCATCATCTCCTGCAAAGGGATTTATTTAGATTCCCCATTCATTCTCCAGTCATCATTTTCTACTTCCATGTTAGAGTGAAGAAATTGGAGTAGAAGTTTTGTTTGACTGGGGTTGCAGTGATTCCTCTGAACCCAAACCGGTGAGCTCAGATGTGACATGTTTGATGATAAGTTCAACTGGAAATGCCCAACCATCACTTTTATAGATATCTGCCAAGGGTTCATTATTGTATGCCCAATTATTGATCTCTCCTCAGTCCTCTGACACCCACCTGGTCTTGATCCATTGAAGCTTGACTGGATATACCAGCCTCAGAGTTAGAAAGTTGACCATCTGTGGGTGGATGTAAGGGTATGAAAATGAGTAGACCTTTGGATATGGAACCAGTTGATAGTCCCCCCTATGTCAGACTGTGAAGCTGATGTAGTCCAGGTGGAGATGAAGGGGGAGCTCTACTTGGCTCAGGGGAACTCTGTAGATGACTATACTCCTCAGATTGATCCAATAGTACTGTTGAAGGTAGGGCAGCTGGTTCAAATCTGGCTGGACTCATTCTTCTCCCTGTTGTAAGACATTTTCTTCTTCAACCTCTGCTGCCACCCATTGATTCAGGTACATCAGGTTCTGGAACTCATTGTGATTGGTCTTCTTCTGTCCTGAAAGGCTCAAATATGGGCGCAAATTGAGATCCAAAGGGACCCCATCATCCATGAGATGAAGACAGGGAAGGACTGGAATTTGTTTCAGATGGAAGTTGAGGATGTCTGGGTGAAGATGGTGATGATGAGAAAGGACAGAAAGATAATGAATGTAGGAGAGGAAGTTCAGCATAGTGACCAGGTATGAGGTATTGTTGATTGAGGTGTGAGTGGAGGTGTTCTGGAATGATGATGAAGGGGGATCCTGAGTGGGCTGATAAAGGATTCTGAGAGCCCCTTCTTTGGACAATTTGATTATTGTTCCCAGTGCAGATATGAGCTTTGCCTCTCAGAAAGTAGTGGTTGCATCAAGTGCAAGGCACCTTCTTTGGTACAACTGGATATACCTCTGTGATGTCACTGGTCTTCACCACTTGATAAAATGGTTTGGTGATGTGTAAGTCAAGGGGATCTTCTGTAGATCTCCTTTCAATCAGGATCTTTTCATTAAAGTCACAGTGGTATACTTGTCCTCTTTCTGAAAGGATAGTACACCAGATACAAGGAGCGAAAAGTGAAACTCCAGGAAATACCAAGTCCAAGGAGCAGGTAGCTCTTCTCAAAATGGAAATTAATCTGCAAGTATCAATCAAAGCACCTCTTCTGGCAGCTAGGTCCCAGTTAATAAGGCTTATCTTAAGCTCTTCTGGAAACTTCACAAAGAAAGGAAGTTCCGGAATCTTCTTGTGTCATCAGGTCCATCAAAAAGGTCTTCTTCAGGAGCAAGTGTTGGAGCAGATGTAGGAGGGTTGGATGATTGTTGTAAAGGAGGTGACTCACATCTTGGAGGATCTTGAGACAATAATCCCAGCAACTCTGCTTGTTGATGTAAGCTGTTTACTTGCTCTGCTAAGACATTTTGTATGGCTTGAACAAGAATGGGAATGAAGGTTATAGGAGAATAATGTGGACTATGCAAAGCATTGGAACCAGAATTTTGGAATCTTGGAGGATTTGAACCACTGGATGTATGCAGATTTTTAGAAGGTATTTCTGGATTTTCTTGTTGACTAATTACAGTCTTGGAATTTCCAGAACCAGGTGGTGAATATCCTTGACTAGGTAGAAGATTAGCCCCTTCACTGATGGGTTTTAGTCCCATTCTGTGAAAGCTACAACTGAAGATTGTAACCTTTCCATCAAACATGGCAGTGTAGAATAGGGACCAGTGATCATCATCAGTGGAATCTATTAAGAGGTGAGTGATATCTCTCGATTGAAATTCATAAAGCCTGTCAATGAATCTGTAAGCTTGTCCCAAAGTGATGCCAAAGCATGCAATGAGGATGGAAAGAGCATTGAAGAACCCATAAACAAGAACTCTGTCTCTCTGTGAGGCAGGAGCAGGAGGTATGATGAAATATTTCAAAAGATATAGCCTGCTTTCCCACCATGTCTAGGCAGGGCTCATAACCTAACAGAAGGGTACAAGGGTACTCCTGTTGCACAGGGCAGAGAAGAGAGAGGCAAGTCAAGGATGCTCACTGAGATAGAGACTAAAGTTCTTGTGATCAAGTTTGGATTAGTCAAGATTGATGAGATCAACCCTTGTAGAGCCTCTTAGAAGCTTGATCTCAAGGGGACATGAATCTCATTGTTAATTACATCACAGCACCTATCACCTTTAAATACATCCAGAAACATGTATGTACTTGTATGTGATGTAGCTAGAACAAGGTTGATGATATCAGAATGACGTTATAGAATCAGTCATGCTGCTCCACTTATTTCAAATAGGTGGAGTTGAGTCTAGGTCGACCCAACACAGCCATTGTGGAGCAAGGAAAGCTCCAGACTGATGAAATCATAGCTGAGTCATAAAGACTGCATCTAGATCTTCATGTGGTCAATCCTGAAGTGTGATTATATTTACACATTAATTAAGTTTGACTGATGTGTCAGTCAAGCTTAATATTCGACCTAAGTCTTTTAGTAACATGAATAGTGTATTATCACTATGGTCTGCCTGTATTAACAGAGCAAAGACCTAGTGTCCAATTCACAGAATCTCAACACCCATCTGTTCTGGCAGGTACCTCAACTGTGACCAGTTTGGGATTCCTTGGGATATTGTGTGCTTCTTCCTGTGCCTAACCTGTTGAAGACTCTTTTCCCAACATCTTCTCAAAGCAGACAATCATGTTGTGTAGGATAATGCAGCATTGCACCCAGTGCAGTGAAATTTTTAGGTCATTGTGCATTCATATCTGCAGACAGAGTTTCCTTAGCAATTGGAACCTTCTTTTGAGTGCTGCAAATACATGCTCCACACACACTCAGAACTGATATGTGATTGACAAACAGCTGATTTCCCTTGACACATGTCACTCACCTTTGACAGATGATGGTCATAGATCTTCTGTGCCCTTGACAATGGTTTATTTCAGCTTGCCTTAAAGGGGACTGCACACCATGTCTTTGTAAGGTATGCACTGTCTGCCCAGATCCAATGATCCTTGGGGATCAGGCTCTCAGAATCCCTTACCATCCCAGTCCCCTGGAATGCATAAGCATCATGAACACTTCCAGAATGCCACAAGCCATAGTCAACCACAAGGAGGTTGTGTGACACGACCATGAGCTGAGTATAATCACTGAGTAATGTGTTTCTGAATGCATGTAAACACTCACCTGACAGTTCAGTGAATACTATGATTTCTGACCATTGAATGTCTCACTGTAAAGTGACAGTTTCTGGTGTAGGTTGATGGTCAAGCCATCTGTTGCAAACCTCCTTTCCCCCCTCTTCATGCAGCACAAGACTTCACTTTGATGAATCTCTGGGCTAATTCTAAATCAAGAGAGCCTTCAGTAGGCACAGTGTAGGGAATGGTAGTTCCCTGTCCTCGTATCTGGCATATCCTGTGCAATCTGGCTTTTATATCCAATCTGATCCATCCTTGTCTGTCACCCATTAGTAAGTCAAACCTTCATTTTACTACACTGTACAGTTTCATTTGTACATATAGTTGATCTGACAATTCAGTTTTCAATCTGGTCATGTTCTTTACATGTATTTAGAGTCTTGGGTGTGCCCAGACTATAAAAGTTGTGTTTTGCACAGAGCGCAAGGGGAATCTATCCACCATCTATCTCGAGTTCTGTTCTTCATCATCATTGATCCAGCCATGTCTGTGATCATCTCTTTATCTTTCTCTCCTGATCTGTGAAGAATCAAGTCCTGTGCTTGTCAGCTGTGTCTAAAACATTAAAAGCTCTTTCAGATCATCATTAATTTCGCCTCCTGTAAGCCCTTTGGTTCTCTTCTATGAAGCTCCACTCTATGAATTCCTCCTGGGATGAACCAATGATCCCTTTATTTTCTTTCTTTGTGATGCTGACCTGCTAGTTTCCTATCCAGAGACCTATAGCAGTCTAGGTCATTCAACCTCTCTTTATCTGGGGCCCACCATGAGGGGGCATTCTGGACAAGCTCCCATGGAACCCTCAGATGCATCTGAGGTCCTCCACTCCAGAAATGTTTTGTCCCTCTTCTTTGCAACTGATGTTCAACAGCTCCAAAGCATTTGCATCTCGATTCAATCCTTGTCTGTCATGCATAATTCTGTGTCTGACATATGTTGACAGCTCCGATCCAAGCTTTTCTCACTTCATTCCTCATATTTGACATCTCTATTCTGATCCTGTCACTTTTGAATCTCATCTCACTTCACATCTGACATTCATATTTTGTCTGTGTGTCTAGTGGAGTGTCAAGTTGTGACTAGCTAGTGCTCCTTTCATTATTATCAATTTCCTATCTTGATTCACATCACATCATCTTCACTTGTCACTGTTCACCCTCTCTGTACACTTGATCTGATCTGCTTTCAATCTGGTCTGGTCTATTTTAATCTGGGATCAGATTCACTATATTCAATCCATTTCACCGCTGGATGCCTATGCAGGCCACACTGCAAGCATATTCATTTGATGGATGTTCCACCACCTTATTACACTACCTTGATGACATTGATGATATCTGCACAGAGAAGGGTCTCACTGACGAACAAATGATCAAATGTGCATTCTATTATGCATCTCTCAATGATGCAGAACTCTGGGAGACACTCCCAGAGGTGACTTCCATTCCCCCAGATTGGCTTGCATTCATAGTGGCCATCATTTCATTGTACCTAGGATGTGAATCTGCTAGCCATTATTTCAAAGATGATCTGCTGACATTGATAGGTTCATCTCATTTGCAACTGCTCCGAGGTCTTGATGATGTTGGAGCATACCATCATCAATTTCTCAAGATCTTGTCTTGTCTCATCATGCTGAACCATCTCTCAGTACCGAAGTGAGACTATCTCTTCAAGAGTGGTTCTTCATCTGACATTCATGCATCTGTCCACAACCAGTTGCTAGTGATATGGTCCAATATCCATCCGGATGATCCATATCCAATGGCAGACACCCTAGGAGCCACCAAATTTCTTCTTTCATATTGTCCTTCTCATTCTGAACCTGCATCTACTCACTCATTACTTCTTTCCATCAACCCACCACAGGTATCCTCCCCACTGGATAACATAGATTCAGTTAACACTTTATTCATCCCTCTTCCACCTTCCATCCTGTCTGTTGTGCCAGATCTCATTGATCCATTCTGTGCTCCCATCAAGCTGCTCTCATCGTTCATCACTATCATCACTCCAGATCCTGCTAGTCTTGAGTGCATCTCATTCATACCACCCTCATTGTAGGAAATGGTAGTTCTCTGTTCTCACATCCAGCGTATCCTGTACAATCCAGTTTTCATATCCAATCGGACCTATCCTTGTCCATCACTCATTGGTAAGTCAAACATTCATTTTACTATATCAGACACTTTCATTTGTACATCTGGTCGATCTGGTTCCATTGATCTGGTTGCATTCTTTACATGTATTTAGAGTTTTGGGTGTGCCTAGACTATAAAAGTTGTGTTTTGCACAGAGCACAATATCATCTATCAATCTACCATCTATCATTCATCTATCATTTCAGAGGATAAAAGTGGCAGATGATCAGTATGGTGTAAGGGAGTCTTGATGAATGGTGGCAGATTGTTGATGGATGATGGTATGAGGTTGAATAAATGGAAAAGTGAATCTCCTTCATCAGGAATACTTTCTGCATCTATATCTACTGAATGGCTAATTTCATGAACAGAATCTGCGAAAAGAACAGGATGGGTTTCTATCCAGTAGAGAGGATATGGGTCCAGAGGATGGACTTTAATGTTGGATGGTGGTGAAATATGATCAGGAAAAGAAAACAGAAGGGCTTTACAGTCCCTTCCCTCCTACAGAGAACTTTTAACAATGACCTCCAATCAAGCTGCAGAGGTCACTGAAAACAAGATGACAGATGAACTGAGTATGGGAGAGGGGGATCTGGAGCATCATCAATGACATGCTGGGTGCAAAATGAGAGTATGTTGGTGGAGGGTGATGGAAGAACTGAGATATGGATAGGAGGAGTGGCAGATAGCAGGGGTGGATAGTATAAAGTTGGAGATGAAACAGCATCTGGATGTGCTGGTTCAATGGATCCAATGGGCACCGGGTTGATGAATGGTATGAGTGGGAAAATGATGGTGGGCTCTGTGCATGATGGAGGTATCAATACTTTGAATGCAGAAGTCTCTGTGAAAATGGATGTGTTGACATCCAAGATAGCATCAGTGATGGGAGTGATAATGACAGAAGCAAAAAGTGGGGGAGATGGTGCCAAGGGGAGAATAAATGAGATGAAAACTGGATCAATGGGATCCAGTGGAGTTGATGAGAGAGATGACAATGTAGGGAATGGTAGTTCCCTGTCCTCATATCCAGCATATCCTGTATGATCCAGTTTTCATATCCAATCCAACCCATCCTCATCCATCACCCATTGGTAAGTCAAACATTCATTTCACTACATCGGACACTTTTGTTTGTACATCCAGTCAATCCAGTTCCATTGATCTGGTTACCAGATAAGGTTGATCTGACAATCCAGTTTTCAATCTGGTCATGTTCTTTACATGTATTTAGAGTCTCGAATGTGCCCAGACTATAAAAGTTGTGTTTTGCATGGAGCACAATATCATCTATCAATCTACCATGTATCATCCATCTATCTCAAGTTCAGTTCTTCATCATCAGTGATCCAGCCATGTCTGTGATCATCTCTTCATTTTTCTCTCCTGATCTGTAAAGGATCAAGTCCTGTGCTTGTCAGCCATGTCTGAAGCATTAGAGCTCTTCCAGATCATCATTCATTTCACCTCCTGTAAGTCCTGTGGTTCTCTTCTGTAGAGCTCTACTCTACAAATTCCCCCTGGGACAAACCAATTGTTCCTTTATTTTCTTTCTTTGTTGCTGACCTGCTAGCTTCCTATCTGAAGACATATAGCAGTCTAGGTCATTCAGCCTCTCTTTATCTGGAGTCCACTATGAGGGGGCATTCTAGACAAGCCCCCATGAAGCCCTCAGGCACATCCAAGGTCCTCCACTCCAGAAAATGTTCATTCATCTCCTCCACAACTGACATCTAATAGCTCCAAAGCATTCCTACCTCAATCTGGTCCACACTGGTCACACATCAATCATTTATCTGACATGTTTTTGACAGCTCCATTCTAAGCACATCTCATCTCATTCCTTTTCATCTGACATTTCTTTAACACCCCATATCCATTCCAGTGTCACCTCACTTCACATCCAACATTTGTATTTCATCTGTGTGCCTAGCGGAGGGTTGACTCATGACTAGCTAGTGCCATTTTCATTATCAATTTTGATTTGCACCACTTTATCTTCACTCATTCTTGTTTCCAACTTTGTATTTTGATCCGATCTGCTTTTGCTCTGGTCCAGTTCATTTCAATCTGAGATCAGATCCACCATGTTCAATCTGTTTTATCATGGGATGCCCATGCAGGGCACACTGCAGGAATATCCATTCAATGGATGTTCCATCACCTTATTATGCTACCTTGATGACCTTGATGACATTTGCACAGAGAAGGGTCTCAGTGACCAACAAAAGATCAAATGCACATTTTACTATGCATCTCTTGATGAAGTGTAACTCTGGAAGACACTCCAAGAGGTGACGTCTGCTGCCCTGGATTGCCTTGCATTTGTAGCAGCCATCATTTCATTGTACCTGGGATGCAAATCTGCTAGTCATTATTTCAAAGATGATCTGCTGACATTTGTAGGTTTGTCTCAGTCACAACTGCTCTGAGGTCTTGATGATCTCATAGCATACCATTGTCAATTCCTCAAGATCTTGTCTCATCTCATGACACTTGATCATCTCTTGGTATGGGAGCACGACTATCTCTTTGAGAGCAGTCTTTCATTCCAGATTCATGCATCTATCCACAACCAGTTATTAGTGGTCTGATCCAATGTCCATCTGAATGATCTGTATCCAATGGCAGACACTCTAGCAGCTGCTACCCTTCTTTCACGTTGTCCTTCTCATTCTGAGCCTGCATCTACTCACTTGTTACCTTTTTCCATTGAACCACTGCAGGTATCCTCCACACTGGATCATGTAGATCTGGTTAATGCTTCATTCATCTCTCTTCTGCCATCTGTCCCTTCAATTGTGCTGGATCTCATTGATCCATTCAACACTCCCTTCAAGCTGCTCTCATCATTCCTTGCTACCATTGCTCCAGACCCTGTTGGTCTGGAGTGCACCTCGTTCATACCACCTTTGTTGTCTTTCTCATCTGGTACACCAGATCCTGTGGATCTGGTTTTCATCTCGTCCATTCTGCCCTCATCACCATCTTCTCTGCTTTTCACTACCACAAACAATCCTGTCTTCGACATTGATGTGTCCATCTTCGCAAAGACTTCAACATTCAAAGTATCAATATCTCCATCATGCACAGAGCCTAACATCATTCCTCCAGTTGTACCATCTGTCAATCTGGTGCCCATCACATCCATTCAACCAGCACATCCAGTCACTATGTTGTCACTGGATCAATTTGATTCACCTCTGCTATCTGCCACTTCCCCCATTCATATTGTGGTACTGCCACTACCTCCTGCCTCAGTCTTCTTGTTCTTTGCCCTGGTCATCATTGATGACATTGACAAGTGGAGATGAAGTGATGTGAATTGAGATAGGAAATTGATAATAATGAAAGCAGCACTAGCTAGTCACAAGTCAACCCTCCACTAGACACACAGACAAAATATGAATGTCAGATATGAAGTGAGATGAGATCCAAAAGTGACAGGATCAGAATAGAGATGTCAAATATGAGGAACAAAGTGGGACAAGCTTGGATTGGAGCTATCAAAATATGTTGGATGCACAATGATACATGACAGACATGGATTGGATTGAGATGCAAATTCTTTGGACCTGTTGGACGTTAGTTGCAAAGGAGAGGGACAAATCTTTTCTGGAGTGGAGGATCTTGGATGTGCCTGAGGGTTCCACGGGGCCTTGTCTAGAATGCCCCCTCATAGTGGACTCCAGATAAAGAGAGGTTGAATGACCTAGACTGCTATATGTCTTCAGATAGGAAGCTAGCAGGTCAGCAACACAAAGAAAGAAAATGAAGGCAATTGGTTTATCCCAGGGGGAATTTGTAGAGTAGAGCTCTACAGAAGAGAACCACAGGACTTACAGGAGGTGAAATTAATGATGATCTGGAAGAGCTCTAATGCTTCAGACTGTTACAGTCACTTTCACACCCCTTCCGACACTTCTGACCATACTTAGAATGTTTGACTCACTAGAAGTGATGCTTCCAAACTCAGAAGCTCGGAAAGCTCGGAAGCGTGGGAACTCGGAAGTGCGGAAGCTCGGAAAGCTCGGAACCGTGGGAACCGGAACCTCGGAAGCACTGGAAGCACAACAGTCCAACTGGGACTTTGTATTTCATCATGCAAACCCTTTCCACTCATATAGTACGTCATGCTATGCATTCCAGACCTTCCTAGCACATTCTTATGTCTTCCATGCATCACCCATGACCCTACCATCACTTTATACCCTTACCCTACACATGTATCATCTTCCATTCTTCCACACCATGCC
>JBBPTO010001723.1:0-11216 GCA_038094155.1 Pulveroboletus cf. aberrans
CTCTTGCCCCGTGCCCCGTTGCGATCCATAGACCGCCTTTCGAGACAGCGGGACACTCTTACCATTTCCTGCGCGTCTTCCGCACGCCAGAGTCGAACAAGGTACTTGCCATCTTCAGAGAATACCAAGGCATTATAACTCCCTTCCCCGCGTCGATTTCAACGCGCGCAGCGCGCCCTTGTCCTATCGTTAGCCTGAAGGAGTCAACGAAAAAGGTGTGTCCCACGTGCCCCCCTGCATCACAGTTCCTCATCCCCAATATAGACTGGTCCACTCACCTTTCGGCGCCTCGTGTCGACAGACCAGCCTGGGCTAGATGTCCTTGATCGGTGACTTTAAACAATGTCACTAAATCACTTCGGATCACTGTCTAGTTGCAAGCAAGCGATCGTAACAATACATGTTCACGCCAAGAACCTGTTATATTCCGGACGCAGGCATCACGCTGTCTTCGCGACCCTTCTGATTTTCCGCCGCCTTGACTTTCTTCCGTCTCTCCAGCAGCGCTCTCCTCACCGCAACTTCCCTGCTGGACAGCCCGCTATCGATCGACTGCACAGATGACGCTGTGGAGGGTGCTCGCGCTGGCGGTCTGGGCCGCTTGCGCCTGGTGGCGACGCCCTTCTTGCGGCTGAGCATGCCCGAGGTCGCAGTCGAAGCCAGCGAGGGCACGCTTCCGAGACTCGTCGTACTGCGTCCGTGGTGCGCCGTGCCGTGCCGTGACACACCGTCGTTGGCCAGGCCAGCCGTCTCCTCGAGGCTCTTCGCGTTGTTGTTCTCACCCGAACGCACGGACGTGCGCGTGCGCGTAGTCGCCGAACCAGATCCGAGTCGAAGGTTCGACGCCAACGTCAGCTGCGACGCCGCAGCGCTGGAACTGAGCACCGGCCTAGGCAGAGGCAGAAACGGGTATGTGTGTCCCAGGTCCGGCTGAGACTCCCCACTCGCCCCAAGAGCGGACCAGGTAGACGGAATTGGGGAACCGTAACCGTACTTGCGCAGGTTGGCCCGGGCAGCAGCTGAGTCCGTCGAGTATATGCTGCCAGTCTCGGTCTTGAAAGACTCGGGATGCAGTCGATTTCTTGCGCCGAGGTCGTGGTTCAGGTGAGACATGATCGGAGGAAGCGAATCGACTCTCCCTATGGTGTTTCCGCTAGGAGGGACGACAGACTTGTCAGACGATATCAATTGATAATCGATTTGTTTCATCGCATGGGACCGAGCAGTACCGGTGCTATCGTCTTGGAGAGCTAGACTAGCGGAAGGATGAGTCGGAGACACAGGTAAACGTCGAGACGCAACCCGTTGAGGTGCTGGTGTAAACCTGGAACCACTTCCAGTATTTGTTGCACCGGACTCGGGATCTGGGGTTCGATTACCAGTCATGGCGTCCACGGCCTGCCAAAACGACGACTTGAGGTTGCGCGTCCATCCCAGAGGGTCCGCAACAGGATTCGTATGAGCCCCTCTGCCTTCCTCCTGATGGAAAGGACTCGGATCCTGCCGCACTGCGCCACCCGACTCTTCGTCTAGCTTCGGATATAGATATCCGCCGTACCTTGCGTTTTTGAACGTCTGGACGGTCGTTTGAGGCGTACGCTTCCGCGAACGTCTAAGAGCTGCGACGGTGTCAGTCCTCCTACCCCACGTGAGCGTCGCCGGACCTGGTGGTTCCAAAACGGCGTCGTCTTCTTGAACTGTGCGTTCGTTTCGGTCAAGAGGGAGGTTCTGCTTCACGTTATCTCCACCCGAATTTGCGTCGGGTTTACCAACGTTCGCATCGGGTGGGCGCCGCGCGGGTTTGCCCAACCCACCCTCGTCCCCGCTGGTGACGTCTCCAGGAACTTTGTTCATAATACGAAGTCTCCCGAGCGTGCGCGTGCTCTCTTGGACGGATAGCCCTGTTTGAGCGCGCTCTGCGCCGGGGCGCGAGTGAGCGTTGACTGTCTGTGACGAGGACGTGTTCTGGGAACGTAAATCATTTAGGCGACGCAGAGAAAGCAGACGACCAGGGTCCACAGCTGTACGAGACTGGCTGCCTTCCACCGGAACCGTATGCGGGATGGAGAAGTCGGTCAAACTCCTGCGCACGATGGACGCCGGTAGATAATACGGCCTTGTATCTGCCTGCGCACCCGCATGGCCGTCCTTTTCGACGTCCTGCGTCGCGTCGGGGAACTGACTATCGTCTGCATCGGAGAGGGTGTGGCGATGGTTCCACGGGTCGTCGAGTCCAAAGTCGCCGGGTCGTTTCTGGGGGCGCGATCGGAACCACCACGCGACGAGTGCGGCGACGCATCCGACAAACGATATTGAGGCTAGGACGATGGCGAGATAAAAGGGGGCTCCGACGCCGTGATCTGCTGAGTTGGACGCAGATGTTGGGCTCGGAGATGAGTAAGTGACAGTCGGTATGGAGGGAAGGTTAGTGTCCGTGTCCGTCGTGGTAGGCGAAGGGACACTGTAACTAGACGTGGACGATACAGAGAAGGAAGAAGTGGGCGTGGGCGTGGGCCCAAGGGACGATGTGATGGTCGAGGAAGCAGACGTCACTTCGAGGTTCGGTGCAGGTGAGACGGAGGCCGATCCACTCAGTAAAGGTGTACCTGATGTGAGGGAACCTGCGTCGCTCGCGGTGTACGTCTAGGAGCATCGGTCAGTCTGGAAGGCAGGGATGCTAACAACGCAACTTACGACCAGAGTTGCAAGCGTTTGGGACGCAGCTCCGTCATCGAATCCTATCAGCGAGACTTGTCCGTCCGACCCAAAGACAAGCGTGAGCCCTCTATCTTGGTTTTTTATGAAAGTGGCACGAGGAGATCGTATCGAACTGAATCTCATCATCCGAGGTCGGGAGGTCAAATCATCGATGCGCACCGGGCGCAGAGCAAAGGATGGAATGCTACCAGAGTCCAAAGAATGCCGAGTCCAAGAAAACAGAGTGCGGAGGCGTGCCAGACACTCTACGAGTGCACCAGGATGAATCCGTTGTAAGTCAGCCTATAGTGAGAAAAGCTGTATGAGACCGGTCGGGTTCGTGATCATGCAAAATCCGGGTCGATACAAAATTGTGATCGTCGTTGAGATTGAAACTAGTTCATCCTCTCTAGCTAGAGAGCATGACCGGGTTGCTAGCGACCGCCGCTTTCGCAGAGGAATCTCGGAATTTAGAACCATGGCGAATACTAATAATAGGTCTGATCCATCGGGGAGACAAAATGCCTAGGTTTTCGACACTGAATCCACTCACCATAGGCGGCGTCCTGGTGCAGATCGCAAGGTTACTGAGCATCGACGCTCAATACTGTTGTCCTTTGCGACCGGTTACTACGTCCCGTGATGTGGTTTGACGATGTCCACGACGCGAACCAAAGAAAAAAGACCAATATGCCCAATCATCGATCGCCTTGCCAGTGGTTGCTGTCTTAAGCCTAACGAACTACATTTGCGACAGAGTCGTAATCCTGAACAACAAACTGGTAACGGTTCCCAACGCCATGGCACTGGTAGCGAGAGTCACACTCGGACGCCAAGAGGGGTTGAAGAGGAAGAAGTGCCGTGGCACGTGACCGGCAATTCACGACAAAGGATGAAGTTGGAGCGCGTTCAACAGTCTTCACAGTATCTGGGATGTCAGAGGACGGCGACCTTGCGAGGTAAACGTGGATCTGGAAGTACCTCTAGCGACTGACGCGTATTTGAAGGGCGATCGCTCTGAGCTTAAAGGAGGCGCACGGCGACACTCGACCCCAAAACGACGTGGCGGACTCGGAGGACGGTTCAGACGATGAAGAACAGCAGTTTCGAACAGATCTACAGCGCGCCATCGATGCTTCCAGGGCAGAATCGCAGAGTCAAAAATCTCATGTTGACTCTTCTACGACGGGCGAGACCCAGTCTTCAAGCACGTCGATCATGTCGGGGTCGTCAGCATTTTTGTCTGAGCGGGCGCAGCTGGAGAAGGAGAGGCTGGCGAGACTTAAACGCTACCGCGGCGACCACGATGATGATCATGAAAATGCCAACGATCAAATGCGCTCTGTTAAGCGGCCGCATCTCTCGTCTGTTGAATCAACTGATCGCAGTGTGAACCGACTCCAGTCTACTTCGTCTAGTTCGAGGGGTTCTACAGCGAGCACGCATGGAAAGTCTGACGCCAAGTCTACTGGGGTACCCCAAGTTCCTGTCGTCGACCAACTCTTCTGGGATGGCGAACTCCGGCCCACTGCGAATAGACATTCACTACCAAGAGAAGACGGAAAAGTGACTTTCAGACTGTCCGAAGTATTAGGTCCCGTGCGTTACTAGTTCGCTCCCCACGTTCTCGTAATAACATCCTATTCACTGTTAGAAATCTGATATTACATTTGCCATAATCGCATCTTATTCGACATCTCCCTCATGGATTTACGAATTTTTTGATTCACGTACACCCGTCATTCTCGTCTCTCAGCCTGATTCATCTGGACGCGCTACCATCAAGAATATTCTACCCAATTGGATAATGACCGTTCCATTCCTACGATATGGACGGGGTTGTCAACATATGAAAGTGTGTGGTGCGCCTACTAGCGTTCAGCGGATTCACAACGTTTTATCCAGTTTATGCTGGTAGGCCATTTACTTCCTGATGACGCACTGATTTCGAACCATCTCTCTCAAGATTTTCTACAAGACTGGTCGTCTTCGCGTCGTCGTATCCACCGCAAATCTCATAGATTATGATTGGCGTGATATCGAAAACGTGAGTTAACCAGCATCTTTCTTCGATTCACGTCCATTTACGCATCTCCAGGCCGTTTGGCTGCAAGACGTTCCTCCACGTTCAAAACCTATACCCCACGAACGCAAGGTAGTAGACGATTTTCCTTCCATCATGCAGCATATCCTGTACGCAATCAACGTTCGTCCCGCGCTGGCGAACATGCTAGCCCATGATGTACGTTCACTCCCCTATTTGAGCTCCCCTTGATTTTGTCTTCAGCACCCCAAGCTCCCCCTTCAATCTATCGGAGACCTTCGGTCGAAATGGGATTTCTCCAAGGTTTCCGTCAAACTCGTCCCTTCCATCGCAGGAAAACATGAGGGATGGTCGGAGGTCATCCAGACAGGTCATACCCGCCTCATGAAGATCGTGCGGGAACTCGGTTTGCGAACCGGAAAGGGAAAGGCCGCGAGGGAATTGTTCCTCGAGTGTCAAGTAAGCGTCCGATTGGCATGCCCGATCGAGCGGCTCATTGAGCGGAGGACAGGGGTCGAGCATAGGGACGTATTCCACGCAATGGTTGAACGAGTTTCATTGGTCTGCACGCGGCGAGTCTGCCGAGGACTGGCTCGATGAACCCAGGACGCGACGGTCCAAGCTTGCGTGGCCGCCCATCAAGATCGTTTTTCCGAGTCTGAAAACAGTCAAGGCCAGCGCTTTGGGCGAACCTGTGGGTGAAACACCTTGTGCGAGGTTTCGTGTCTGAATCGAATCGTGACCAGGGAGGTGGGACCATGTTCTGTCGACCCAACCAATGGGAGGCAACCAAGTTTCCTAGAGAGTTGTTTCACGATTCCAATAGCACGGGCGGACGCGTCTTGATGCACACCAAGGTTCGATCTCGATTCAGCATGTTCCGATGTCGCTACAACGATGCATAGATGATCATCGCGACCCTCCGGCGAACGTCTCCGTTTGGAAGTTCGTCCAAGTTTGGTTCGAAAGTTAAATCCTTGCACGCGAGCAGTCCGAATAAAGGTAAATCCAAGGTCATCGTGATCTCTGACAGCGAAACCGAGTCAGAAAGCGACGACGTTATCGAGGATGTGGCGGAAGAAGCACCAAAGCAGCCGATAGGGTGGGCATACGTCGGCTCGCACAATTTTACCCCCTCCGCCTGGGGAACGCTCTCCGGATCTGGCTTCAATCCGACGTTGAACGTGGGTGTCGCGCTGAACGTGGCGTCTCGACGTGACTGACGCCCGCTTCGTCTCTTGACGGTGATAGTTGGCCAATTACGAGCTTGGCATCGTGTTTCCGCTCTACGACGACGATGACGTGAAGCGCGTGTCGTGCTTCAAGCGACCGCCGAGGAAATACGTGCTTGGTGAGGACAGGGCGTGGGTGGGTTGGTTCTTTTCGATTCCGCTTCGTTCACCTGACACGTGTTGCAGATGCAAGACGAATCGCCAGTCTTTAGAAAGCAAGCGACTTGATGTCAGTGCTTGTCTAGATCGGGACGTTGTCTCGAGGTAGATTTCCACGTGTATATCACTCGTTCGATCTGCCGCGACAAAGAGGTACGGAAAGACGATGAGTGTGGGTTAGGTGGAAGTCAGTAGGATATCATGGATTCGGTTATCTAATTCGATTCTTTCCCACGTACGCCGCTTTGATTTCACTCGTATCGATTTGTTCATCTCGAATCATGTCTGCATCTGCACCTGTTACCACGGCAGAGCCAACATCGTCCGATGTCGCCATGGAAGATGATCCGTCCCTCTCTGCAGCCCGCAAACAAGGTATGACTTCATGATCCACGCATTTCGATGCCCAACGCCCCGGTCGCCTTCCAGTCGAGTTTTATTTTGCCGACTCGAACCTTCCATACGACAAGTGCGTTCCACGACTGTCTTCATGCCCGTCCAGCCTCACGTTCTCGTCAAGATTCATGTGGACGTTGCACACCGCGAACGCTGATCACTGGGTTCCCATCAAAACGATCTCGTCGTTCAAGCGCATGAAAGATCACTCTTCGAAGGGCCACGAGTTCATCCTGCGCGCACTCAAAACGAGCACCGAGCTCGAGGTCGACGAGGAAGGAGAGAACGTCCGACGTACGACCGAGGTACAGAAACCCAAGGATCAGTTCGAGAGGAGCGTGTATGCTGTACGTTTCATCCCTTTTCTAGGACCACAATGGGACTCAGTGTCTTCGATCCGTTAGAAAGGGTTCGGGAAGGAGGAACCGGGTCTTCAGGAGGAGCTGGAGGCGTTTTTCGAAAAACATGGCGAAGTGAATGCGGTGAGGATGCGTCGTGTGGACGGGAAAAAAGAGTTCAAGGTGCGCTTCGTTTGCTGTCACGCGTCAATTCGTCCTCATATGTTCCATGTCGATAGGGTTCCGTGTTTGTGGAATATGCTGATATGGCCGGTGTAGACGCCTTCTTGAACGCGGAGCCGAAACCCTCATGGAACGGCGAAGAACTCGTCATCATGTCCAAGTACGTGTTGCGACGCTCTGGCTTATCAGATTCTGTCGACATCGCTTGATTTATGGTAGAGAAGCGTATTGTGACATGAAAATCAAGGAGAAGGGCCTCAAGGGCAAGGCTGCCGATCTCCGCAAAGAAAACATGTCGTCCAGAAAGGGGTTCAACGCCTTCCGAGAGATGGAGAGCGGATCGAAATCGAAATCCAAGGAGAAACCAGAGGTGTTCCTCGAGTTCATGGGAAACAAAATACGGGTGTACGACGATGGGGAGGAGGGGATCGGGTATGTCAAGACGGAGGATGTCCCGTTCGTCAGAGGGGCGACTCTGAAATTCACGGGATGTGGGGGCGACGCAAACTTTACGGAGATGAAGGCATGTGTTTAGGTCTCATCCATATTGATTCTCTGACGATCTTGCCCCAGGCTCCTCTCCGGGAACGGTTCGCACGCGTTCCATACGTGCAGTTCGCCAAAGGCGACGACTTTGGGCTCGTCGGATTCGAAAAGACTCTGAAAGAAGACGAGATCGATTACGTCAAGGAACACCTCAAAACCGTTAACTCGAACGAGGTCGTTTGGACCATCCCAGACGGTGCGCGTTCCAGATCCTCATCCTCGCGTAGACAGACTGATCGTTTTGTTGACAGAGGAAGAAGAGAAACAGTTTCAGATCGACCGTGCCAACTTTGCAGCCAAGTCGGTGTTGTCGCGATCGCAAATGCGCAAAGGCAGTTCGGGACGGGGCGGGCGGGGCGGTCGCGGAGGACGTGGAGGTGGGCGGCGGGGTGGAGGTGATCGGGATAAGACGCGGGACAGGGTCAAGGACACCCCTCCACCGATTGCGTCGAGCGAGTCGCAGACGGGGGAGAAGCGCAAGCGCGCGGTCGAGCCGGATGGCGGGCCGGACGTGGGTATACGCGGGGCGGCTGTGCCTGCGATCGCGACGGCGAAAAAAGTCAAGGCTGACGAATCGTAGTTTCGCGCGGCCCAGATCTGGGGGATAGAAGCAAAATTCAAACGTGTTGTCCTGTATTTCTAGGCGCCAATAGGCAAGCAGTTTGGATAACGACAAATTCAGGGAACCGATCAATTCAGGGAACCGATCACAGTTCGCAGTTCCAGGCCGTCGAAGCCTTGTTGTATACGCTCACTCATTTAACTAGCACATACGCCAGATCACATTGTCCCGGAGCGTGCGTGGATGTCACTCCACTCGAGACCCTCTTCAATGCTCTGCTGTCCGGATCATTTAGTGCCATCTGACACATAACCTCGGCTCAGTCTAGCTACTGCTTGTTGCTACCAGCCACATAAAATAACCTTCCTCTAGAAGTAACGAGAACAATCAATGTCCATGGTGCTACATTTCTTCATCGTACACACTGGCATGCCGTCTTTGTCTGCTCACGCGTCCCCGTGTGCGCCTGCGCTAGTATACACCGGGAATCATCCGATACTTGACCCTCTGTGAATAACCCTCCCATTCCTCCTGAAAATGCTCCCTCAAAAATCCATCTTCGATCCGACACCTTGCACAGCCGATAACCCAAACTAACACGTTCTGGACCACCCAGAGCCCGATGACGAGTCTCCCAAATATAGTCTCGAGCCACCCACAACGGTGCGCGAACGAGCCTGGACTGGCGATCATGAAGGACATGCCCATCGTATTGAAAGTCGCGAACAGATAGCCCGGATGACGGACGATGGAATAGGGTCCAGCGGTGATGAGCGTGTGGTCTTTCCTGACGGCCAGTTGATGGGTAAAGTGGCGTCCCAGGGTGCGGGAACACCAGAGGCGTCCGAGACTGCCGATCGCAGCGAGGACAGAGCCGGCAAGGAAGTAACGATTGATGCTTGAGGTGGGAAATTGACCAGAGAGGACCAGGTGAGAGGTAACATTAGTGGAGAGCACGGAAGGGTAATTGACAACGAGGAGGATTGCCAGCTCGGCAATGCAAGGAATGGATGCGGATAGCTACGGGACCAGGACGATCAACTTCTCTTGTCACACAGGAAACAGATGGTGGCAAACCATACCCTGTGCAAGAGTGGGAAAAGTGTCGGGAATATATGTTCATGCCATGCACCATATACCCGCTCAGTTTTGTCAGGGGGTGCATTAGGTGGCATGAAAGCTACGTTGAAGAGCCAAACGGACGGAAGGAGGATCAAAACCTTGAGGAGTGACATGATTGCAGAGGAGAGGGAGAATACAACACAGATGGGAGAGATGATCCCAAAGGTTCAAAAGCCTGGCCGTTTTATGCATGCCCGCTTCTTACATGCGATGACCTCAAGAACGTTTGACGTCACAGATTGATTGACAATCCAGACTACCGAAACTAGAGGATTGGGAAGGGCGACTGTTCCAGCATCCATGAGTGGCAGCCGGTGCCGCCATCCAAGCCAATGTTTGAAATGAAATACACAAGTTCTCGTCTTTGTTGCCAAAGAGATGACAATTGAAATTGCTATCTGCGCAGATGAGCCTTACCCATAAAAGTTCAATGCTGCACTCTCGTGAGTTGGAATCTCGTTCCAGCGACGTCACACACCCTTGGATCTTCTTTACTACCCGGGCTTTGAGTGTTGGTGTGTACATGGTTGCCTGCTAGGAGTTTGTCCTAAGATAGCAATTTCATACAGGAGGGCTGTGAAAACAGAAGCAGTCGTACCGTTATGTAAGGTTCAAACGCCTATGTTCCATGACGACAAAATGAATTGAAGTGCAAAACATTTTCAAGAATCCAGAGAATGAATCCTTCCTGTCAGAGTGCTGCGGCACAGCACGAGTCTCTCATAGTATACCTGTTTCCATGGGTATCGGGTCCAATGGCATGATGAAGATGAAACACATTCACATCGTTGCAATAAGTATCCTCTGGGAGTATAAAGACGGGAAAATCGCCATTGGATCACTGAATGGGCGGAGCTGGAACACCCACAGAACGCAGTTGAGTTACAGAATCACATCCAGAGCAGACACACCTGATGTACTTCGAACCCCTTGACACTCGAGAACACGAGCATTCTGCTGACCTTCAGAATCAAACAATGTGGGTCATGCTGTAGGCCTGATAAGAACTAGTAAGCCACATGCAAACATCCTTGTCGGGCAAAACATGTCTTTGAAACAGTGGGCTGCGGATCAGAAATGGTCCATTACAGACTCGGTGAGCCTCTTATCCGGACATCACAGGGTTGAATGTACCTGTTGATTGTAGACATTCATATTATGGGGCATGTTTTGCGTGCAAGGGGGTTACTTTAATTGTCTCGTATTCTTGAAAAGTGAACGGTGAACCTCACGAACGTCCAGAGATATATCGATCTTGTTCTGTTTCGGTGGAATTGTACAAGTCATGCAGCGCCTTCGCCACTCGCAACGAAACTGAAACATAATTTCCCTGATGTCACATAAAATTGAGGGCGTGATTGCCGCAGTTCATCCACCCTGCATGACGTGCAGATCCGAGGGGGCGTCAACCTTCAACCTGAGGGTAAAAGAAGGGCGGAGTCCATGTAGGCGGTGAACCACGGGACGCTATCATTCATGTGACACGGAGCTCCGAATCGACTACAGTTCCTGTGATGAATCTGGGCATTTATGTTTTCAATGGAGTGGTGTATGGTCTTGGAACGCATGTACCGTACGAAACGAGGAACACTCGCTGGTGTCTCGGCAAGATGATGAGGGAATGAGGATGCTTGTACGTGACTGTCTTGGCTTGTCCTGAAATCTTGAAAGAGGAGCTTGGAAGGGGTGAGCCTTGAACGTTCGCACGTTCAATATTTAGCCGCAAGCAAGAAGTACCATAGTGTGGTATAATGTCACTACTCTCGGAAAAATTTTGCCAAAGACATCTTATGCCACTGTGCCTCCGTCATCTCCCGGGACTGGCCCTACCAGTGACGAGTTCGGATTGCCATTCGGGCCTGGGACGCACGTCACTCCAGACGTCTTTGCGCATCTGTACGCAGCGTCGCCGATCGCACACGTGGATCGCGTCAAGG
>JBBPTO010001724.1:0-13888 GCA_038094155.1 Pulveroboletus cf. aberrans
GGAATACAAGACCCTCCACGCGTCCGTCTGGCGTACCGTCCTCGCTGCCCTCGTGCGCCATCACATCACCGACTACTCTATCCACTACTACCCCCCTCTCCGGCTCCTCATCGCCACGTTCAAGTACACTGGCGAGGACTACGTGGCCGACATGGCCGCGATCGCTACGGACGAAGAAACCCAGCGGTGGTGGAAGCTGACGGCCCCGATGCAGGAGAGCTTCAACGAAGGCGCGACAGGGAGCGGAGGGAACGTGCCCTGGTGGACGGTGAGTGGGGGTTGGTCACAGTGTGCGACGTCCTGATCGGCGGTCAGGATTTGGAGGAAGTGTTCCGCTTCGAGGGTGGTATGTCTGCTTGAGTGGGTGTTTACTCGCTCGACAAGTATGCCCATGATGTCACTGCAGCTCGAAATGATTGAGAAGACGGATTCTGTACCCCCGAGGCCAATGATAAATGTCATGCTCACTGACGTTTGGAGACCCGGGGAGATAGATTAATCCAAACTGCACACCCTGCATCGAACGTGATGCACAAAATCGTTACTAACATGGGGGGTCGTCCCCTCACGCTCATCATTACGGCGCTGTCGACGTCCAGGGTTTATCGCACGAATATCAGCGAGTCTCTTCCCTCTGTATGCTCTAGACCATCAACGACCTCTAAGCACACGCAATATTTACCCAGATGGCAACCTGTCAATTGGGCACTTTATGAAATCCAGCGCCTGTTCTGCAGTACAAGTTGCGATGCGTCTGCCTTGGCCGCAGATTAACATTGTTGCATCAGGTCACGCCAGTAATCCGTGATCCGCCCCAAGCGAGGACGTATCGCTTTGTAGCACAAGGAGGATCTGTGATCCCCTCGTCCGTGTCTTCAGAAGCTGAGTCTTTGTGGGAGGTCTCCCTGCTGGATTGGTCGACATCAAGGACATGGAATGCAGTGCGCGATGTCTATGAGTTGACTGCAAGCAATGCTCTCTAGTTGTCTACAATACAAATAATTTCCTGCGACGTTCTAACTCAGTTCTGCCAGTGTCTGCCAAAGGCCTTGACCTACTGCCGGCAGCTGCCACCCCGGCAATTGCCACCGGCGAAACCGGCAGCGCTCTGCCAACAACACTATCTGCCAGCTGCCACCAGTAAAGGTGCAAGCCCGAAAGTCCGAGTCCGACCCGCTGACAAACCTTGCCGACGAGTCAATTTTCTACACACCGACGGACACGTTCAACTCACTGCTTCACGGACCACCCTTTCAACGCTGCTTTGTTCGAATTTTGTCGGCTCCAGCGCTGTGATCCCCCTTCATGACAGTGCGTGCAGCCCGAACGTTCGAACGACACTGGCAAACAACCTTGCCGGCCATTGATTGTTGGTTCCATAGATTCCTTCTGCTTTCTCGTCGCAATACTCGATCACCGTTGCCGGCATCCTGTAGTACAACTCCGAAATTCCACATCGTCTAGCAGCAGGCGACATCGCTCTTCGTATTCATCCGCCTGCCTCTGCTCGCCCAAAGATGCTCCGAGTCGTCATACTAATGAAGATACACTGAGTGCCCTGCGCCCGTCTGCCTTGAAGCCGCCTCCTCACACGTTCATCTATCCTGCCATCTCTACCCTCCTCTTGACCGTTGCCGTAACAGTCACATTTTCTTGAAGTTACATTTGACCGTTTTCCATCTATGAGGGGTCCTCATCCAACATCTTCGTGAAAATTGTCATGTCCGTTTCCTCACCAAAGGGTACTGGCCCGCTCTCAACCGTTCCTTAAAGCCGCCACTGACGTAAAAAATCAATGTGACCACGAAGCCCTCCCATATGGTGTCTTTGTTGCCTCACGCTTTGCCTCAACTGCTGTCTGTAACAGCCGTCAGGCAAGGGATTCCTCTTCTCTCTCCTGGCATGGTCACGCATAAAATCATCCGTCCGCCATCGCGCCAAGTGCAATCTAGTTTGTCTACCATCCCAGCTGCTCTCGTCTTGGTCTTTACTCTCAGTGCCCTCCTTCATGCCCTCTTCGTTTTCCCCATCCTCATTGATGTTACCTCCTTCCGAGCGCTCTTCCTACCTGTGCCCTCACGAACTCGCAGTCCCTGGGAGACGCCATGCCCGAGTTCATCAAGTGGGACGCGGTATTTGGTATGAGCGCGGTCATACCCACGACGATGTCCGACAATCCAACCAGCCTCGCCACGTCCCTCGTGGCATTCCATCGCAACGAAAGAGGTCTGGTCGCTGGCGCGTTCCTGTGGTAGGAAATTAAACGGGGAACATTTTTTCTGGTGTATGTTCTCCATACGTACATGTTTCCCAGTTGAATGGTGCGTTGCAGGGACTACGGACACATAATCTCGAGCGACATAGGCAACGGAGCTCGCATGCTAAACATTCAAGTCTATCCGGTATAACCTGACATCAGTACTGTTCGTCAACCGTTCGAAATCTCGTCGGTGAGGAGAAGAGAGGGACAGAAAGAGGGAGACGGGAACGGTAAGTTGACGACGGGGCGATCGGAAGATGTTGTGAAACCAGTAATTCAGAGAATCGGAAGTTGTGTTGTTGCCGATGCCGTCGTCGATGATGCACCAGGTGGATGGACTACCGGAGTCGGGGATGTACCTGGCCCGGGTCCAGCCCTGTGTCTGTCGGAATCGAGCTTGACGCTCAGTCACACGTTACCCGCTCATTCGCAGATTAGAATATCCGCGACTTCATCTGCGTTGTCAAGCAACATACCAATCATTATACAACTCTTTCCATGGCCATTCACATATAGGTTTAGACGAACACGCTTGTCATGAAGATAGGCCTCAAATTGAATTTTCTGTTACTTCTGATTCTCAGGCTTGTTCAATCACGCACAGCTTTTGCACCTTAGACTTGTCGGGCAGCTGATTCGAAAATCAGGGGCCAACTCAAAGAATGATGTAAATCTCGATCCGATATGAAACGGATAAATCATATCTCCGGACGGTATCTCTCTGATTTGTGTTGCGCCTGTCAACCCGCACTACAGGCTATAATCGTTATCAGATACCACTTCGAAGCGGATGCATTGTAGTCAGCCATGGTCGCTGCCAGTTCCACCACTGGATCACCGTGGGCACGGACCTCCGCAGCATGACCCTACTTCAAACGTATCACCTGTCACCCCTCACATGGTCTCCTGGTGAGTCATAGCGGATACCACTGGACGGACGTTGCCGATCTCCCCGATGTTCGGTATTCTATACTACTATATATACGGTTTCCCTCTTGCTCTTACCTCTCATCCTGTCCTCATAGCGATTGAGAGGTGAGCTCGATCCCTCACGCCATATGCGATACAGGAGTCTCACTCATCATCGATCTTAAAATTCCACTTATCACGGCGATTGAAAGGTTTTGTGTTCCCCGACTCTTGTCGCGCTCCATCAATCTCTCTACAGCGCAGAATGGACAAAATTGGGGCATTCCACTGGTCTCCCACCTCACATGACGAGGACCGTCTCGAAGAGCTCAAGGTTGCAGACGAAGAACTTCCGCAATATGAGCATGATGCCGCGTTAGAGGGCGTCGTCTGGAAGAAGCTCGACAGATGGATCATCCCTTTGGTCACCATGTTCTTTCTGCTTGCATTCTTGGTAAGCTTGTAAACCTGGTCGTCGGCATTCAATGGACGAGTTCTAATATGGATTACTCGTAGGATAGGACCAACATTGGAAACGCGCGGGTGGCTGGCTTGCAGGAATCGCTGCGCATCTCGAATTATCAGGTACGTCGAGTCGAGCGATCACGGTAATTGCTTCACGGCCAAGCGATCAACCCTACAGTACACTGTGGCTCTGACAGTGACTTTTGTGTATGTGTACGAATTCTTGTTTCCCTGACGGCACACCCACTATGCATCAGTGCATACCTCGCCGTCGAACTTCCAGCCTCCTGGCTCTTGAAGGCGAGTCATATCACAATCAAGACTGCCACTGATCGTTTAAATCGTCACCATAGTATGTGGGACCTAATATCATGCTTCCTGGTATGATCACATTGTGGGGCGTGGTTACCACCTTGCAGGGTGAGCTGCTACCACGCCCGTTTCTACATTGGACGTTAATGCACGGAAATCCAAGGGCTGGTGAGGAACTATTCTCAGTTGCTAGCTTGTCGGTTCTTCCTGGGGTTGGTTGAAGGTTGGTGTTTTCCAGGACATCGAATTCTCTCCTGGTTCACCAATGGGACAGGTGGCCTCCTTCCTGGAGTCGTTCTCTACCTCTCGCTTTTCTATCCTCGGAACAGGTTGCAGATACGGTATACATCAACTGAGCGTGACGTTTTACAGTCTAAGGGTTTTTCAGGATTGCAACATTTTATGCTTCAGCGTCATTATCAGGTGCATTCTCTGGGTTGTTGGCCGCTGCCATCGACCAAATGGACGGGAAAGGTGGTAGGCCTGGGTGGGCATGGATATTCATTATGGTAGGTGGGACGTAGATCGCGTCGTAATATGACATAGTTGTTTCCAGGAAGGGATTGTGACGGTTATCTTTGGGGCGGTCTCCTTTCTTCTCTTTCCAAAATCACCCGAAAAGGCGCGTTTCTTGACAGAGGAGGAGCGAGTATACGTCGTCTCCAGTTTGAAGAAAGCAGGATCTGTGTCACAGGTCGACGAAGAGGATGACTTTAGTTGGACGGAGGTCGGTAGATTGGTCAAGTCACCCCACATGTGGCTCCTTTCGGTGACCTTCTTCTTCAGCGGTAACACCCATTTGCAATTTCGCCTCGGATGACTGATCATGGATCTATCAGGCACGATATTAGCTGGTCTGGCATAGTGAGTCTTCCTTGTAGATACTCTTTCAGTCGTTGACACCGCATATGATGTTAGCTTTGAGCCAACGATCGTCGCTGGCCTGGGTTATGCAGGTAACACGGCCCAGCTCATGAGCGTTCCCCCATTCGCGATCGCATTTGTTTGTGCGTATTTCAATTAAATAATTTCTTCGACGGGTTCATTCAGTCTGCGAAAAGTATCACTTATCTCGGCCGTCGTGTCCGACCGTTACCAGTGTCGTGGTTGCATGGTCGTTTTCTTTTCTTTCTTCACATTGATCGGTTTCTCAATGTTTTATGGTATGTTGAAATCCTTTGGAAATGGGCGAGCGCTTGACCAATGCAATACGCACAGCAGGCACCTCAAACCACAATCGTTACGGAGCCCTCTTTCTCTGCGTCACTGGCGCGTATTGCACATCGCCCCCATTGATTACATGGATGGCGAACAACAATTCCCCGTACGCCCGACGTGCCACCGCCGCGGCCATCTCCTTCACCATGACTGGTCTGGGTGGTATCCTCGCCACGTGGCTCCTCGGTCCGCTGTCTCCCGCTCCCCAATACACATCGGCAACGATCACGTTTATCATCATGTCCATCGCCATCATTGTCCTCGCAACGACCAATTTAGTGTATCTCTGGCGAGCGAACCGATCAAAGGCGAAGAAGAGGCAGAGGGTAAGCAAGGAGGAAGAGCCGGAGGGTCTTGGGGATCGAAGTGCGTGGTTTGTATACAGCTTGTAGGGCGTTCGCTAGTGTACATTACGAGCAGTACTAGTTCCCCATTTCATATGACATACAGTGGAACCGTGTACCGTTCTGCTATGTGTTGGCATGGACTTAAAGAAAATATTGCCATGCAATCCTGTGTCTGTCTGGTACGTGTTCACAAAAAGTGGGATGAATTTATAAGCATGTAAGCATTCGGTAAGCAGAGTCGGCAGAAATTTTACTCGGAAACTTGGGCAAGACGGTGTGTCAAAGGGTATCGAAAGCAATGTTCTAGATCATGATCACGTGATCATTGGTCATTTCCACTCTCATCCCTCACTATAGAAATGAGATACTTATGCCATTGGCTAGTATCTATGTCCTACTGATAATTCTGGCACTCTAGTCATGTTTCATGACTCATACCTATCCTTATATGATAGAGATCTATATAGAGACAAACAGTCCTGTAAAGTATTTAGGGAGAGCTCTCTCATGGTCACTCTCCAGTTAGAATCTTATCCAACTCAGACAGACAAGTTGAGTCTCCTCCTTTTCTGTCTTACTCTAAGACCCTCTACCTTGCAATACTTGGTTTACCCTTGGTGAGTTCTTCCACCAAGAACAAGACAAAGGGATCTTTGCATCTCTTTAGGTTATGAGCCTCACCTAAAGGTATCTTGATGTACTTTGTGTACATCCCTGTTGCATACCTTTGGTGCTATGGACAGACATATTGCTGCAGGTTTCTCCAGGATATTTCTTATCCTTGGAAACACCATGCACATGGTGCTAAACCATCTCATCACTTATAGCTTTGGAGGCCCATTTTTCATCCCACTTCCTTTTGGAAATATCATCATTCACACCTTGGATGGTTCATTCACTCTCATACAGTAATGAATCAATGAACTAATTCAACCCTTACTTCCTTGTTGGTTACAGTGTCTACTAGACCTGTCCCTCAAGAGGTTTGTAATCCTCCTTCATATTCTCCATCACCTTTGAAGAGACCATCCTCATCCTCATCATCCCATTCCTTCCATCCATCCCATCCTACTCTCATATCTCCAGTACCTTCCTCACACAGGAGAAACATTTCTACTTCTGTATTAGAATACATACCTGCTCCTCCCTGTTTTCAGAAGCCTAACTGCCTTTGTCAAATCTGCCACAATCCTGCTTGAAACTATCCATTCTGATGTCACCTCTCCTGTGTATTTTGTGAATGACATCTGGAAAAGAATCAACATTGTCAAGGAAGATCTGGTTTGAGACATTTCCTTGTTCATAGAGTTGAAAATACTGTTGAAAGAGTTCCACATTGAGAAGGAGAACAGAACATCTGGAAACTACCTGTTCCTGGTTTGCCTCTCGAGGAATTGCTGGGCGATTCTACTTTTTGCATAACATCTTTCACCTTCACATTAGACCTTCTCGTGCCATGGAAGACATCAATCAAATGATCTTACATTATCAGAACATACAAAATGCTGGTCTGGTTCTGCCTGAATCACTGCCATGATTATGCTTGCCCAACTTCCTGACAACTTTGACTCCCTTCACTCTACTCTAATTCATGTCATGAATCAGAAGGACTTTACTCTATAGAATGTCCAACAGGCTATACTTCAAGAGATTGACATCAGATCCTCAAAAGGATACTCCCTATCCTCCCACTTGAGTGAAGACCCCTCTTTCTCTGTTCATTGTACCAATGTGATTCACAGTGGTCTTCCATGGAAAAGCTGTTGAAAGAACCAAAAGAAGGACAATCATCCTGACCACTTATCACAACCTTCCAATTTGAATCCTTTGAAGTGGAAGAGACCCTCAAAACAAGGAAAGAGAGACTGGTATGAACATCGCCAGTCATATAAAGGGAAAGGGAAACAGCCTGCTAAAGTGAATGAAGTCATGGCAAATGCAATTGTAAGCTTTGATTCAAATCAGTTTACTGAAGTTGACTTTGATATCATGGTCAATACTTATGACCCTTGTGATCATTTTACCAATCACATGGAGATTGAAGAATAACAATGTTCTTTTTCTTTTGAAACAGCTGAAGCTGGATGGGATCATCCTGTTGATACTGACATGGATGATGGTATGGCTGGATCTTTGAATTTATTTTGAAACTGTTGATTCTCTTCCTCACTCTAAGGAGAAATTGATGAGACACCCAAGAGTGAAGAAGTTGACAAAGAAAAAGACTGAGAAATTTGTTCTCTGTGGTTTACTATCAAAATGTACCTTCTCTGACCTCCAGCCTCCTCTGAGGCTCATCATTACAACTCTGAGGTTGATACATGCCAATACTGCCATCTCCACTTTAGAGCATCTCAGAGTTGGTCTTTTCACTTGGTAAGGTCCTCTTCTTCTTTTGGACCTTATATTTTCTATTTTGAACATCATGTCGGAGTTACATTGGAGTTCATACACTCAATTTCTGTCACTATTTTAGTCCATTCTTCTTGTCTCACTCTCTCAGTTGTCCTGCCATCAGTGTGCAATAACTGAGTCTGGGCCTTCTTGTCCCTCCATAGCACACTTATTCTGACATTTACCATCCAACTCTTTTCTGCCTGGTGCTAGCATCAGAGACTTTCCCATTCCAGAAAAGAAGATCCTCTATATGGATGAGATGGAACCTATTACCTTTGCTTCCCTTTCTATCATGCAACATCCTGCTGATTTGAAAGAGACACATATAAACCATAGCCATGAAGATGTTGTTTCTTATAAATCTAAACCATTTGGCCTGTATACTGTTGAAACTCCCCTGAGCTCCTTTGAATATTCTCATTGGATGATTGACAGTAGTTGCACTGATCACATTACCCCTTATCTAGATGATTTTGCACATCTTGGTAAAGGTACCAAACAAGCCTCTGTGGCTAATGGATCAACTGTTGACATGCATGGATCTGGAAAAGTCATTATCTGTCCTGCTGGTCTTGATCCTATGGTACTTGAACATGTTTGATATGTACCTAAGGTGGCACATTGCCTCCTTTCTGTGCCCACTCTGACCTGTCAAGGCTTCAGATGTGAGATCTCAAACAGTGAATCCTGCATTCGGGATGATCAAGGACTTCTGGTCATCTGGGCTTCTCCCTCATGTCCAGATAACAATCTTCATTGATTTCAGTCAGTCTCAATTAAACCTGGTATGACTGCCTCAATGGAAACTAATGATTCATAATATCTTTGACACCATCACTTTAGACATTGCTTAAAGAATGTGATGAGTCATTTAAGCACTCAGACTTCTGGCTGCCCCTTCATATCCATTTCACCTGACACTCCACCTTGCAAAGGCTGTGCTTCAGGCAAAATGACAGATTACCCCCTTGGTCCTTTAATCAAGAGAGCTGGTTGCCCCCTTGCCCTACTGCACACCAATTTAATGGGACCTTTTCCTCTTGAATCACACTCTAATTGCTGCTATGTCCCCACTCTTATTGATAACTACTCTGGCTTTGCCCTCCTCCACTTCCTTTGTGAGAAGTCTGGTACTGCATCTGTGCTTCAATGCCAGATTGCTTGGCTTGAGAATCAGACTGATTCTTGTGTCACCTCTGTAAATTCAGATCATGGTGGGGAATACTTAGAGAAGGATGTACAATTGTTCTTCTCATCTCAAGGCATCACCCATCAGACCTCTTCCTCTCACAAACCACAACAGAATGGACATGCTGAGAGATTTAATTGTATCATCATGGAGAAAGCAGAAGCTATGCATCATCAGGCTAGTCTACCTAGAGTCTTCTGGCAAGAAGCTCTAGAGATCTCTCTTCATATCTATAACAGACAGCCTCTGAGATAACATCAGTAGAAAATGCACATTGAACTCTTCAATGGAGACAAACCAGATGTGTTTTACTTTCACATCTTTGGTTGCAAGGCATATGTGTTCATACCTCCTGAGCAATGTCAAGATAAACTCTCAGCAAAAGCTGAAGAAATGATCTTTATTGGATATAAGACCAACACAAAGGGTTGGAGATTCTGGTCTACTCAACGTCATCAAATATTCATCTCCACTCATGCCACTTTTGATGAATCAAGTTTTCTGTCTGCTCCCAGAGAGATAGATGACAAACCACCCTCAATATCTGAAGACACTGCACCAGACCTTCATGATAATAACCAAGATGAAAGAAATCCAGGCCCTTCTTCTTGTCATGTTATAATCAACATTCCTGATCTTCGACTACATATTTGTTCAAGATCTAGATCACCTTCCTCTCATTCAAGCACCTCTATCACATCTACCATCTTCATCATCCTCTGATTCCAATCCTTGTATGCTGCTACCCAAGCAAGATTTACCACATACTGGACAAAGAGAATCTATTAAGGACAGTCACAGACAGTCCAAATTCCCTTCTTGACCAGAACCACTCCCTGAATTCCATGCTTGCCCACCTACTGGAGCCAGAGCTACTTTCAGACCTCCAATTCCGGAGAGATGTTCTACTCGACTTGCTCAACCTAGGATTCTTCCTAATAACACCTATGGAAATTGATGTCCTATTGAGATTGAGAGAGACATTCATTCTGGTATTGTACCCCTTGAAGAGGAGACTTCTCAAAGAGAACAGGTTACACAATCGAAACCTACAAATGAAGAAGAAGACATGGGAACCATGTATGGTGACTGATGGATGAGAATCCACCTGTCTGCCACTATAAGTGAGAATACCCCCAGACAGTATAAAAATATGCTCAAGCCTCCTAAGAATGAACAATGCCTCTGGAAAGCTGCTATGAATGAAGAATATCAATCTCTCATGCAATGCAAAGTTTGGGATTTGGTTGGTCTACTCAAAGGTCATCAACCCATCGAAGAGAGATGGGTATATGCAGTTAAAAGTGATGGTTGTAAAAAGGCTCACTTTGTTGCTAAAGGCTTTACTCAAGTCTTTGGTATTGACTATGAAGAAACCTTCTCACTTGTTACCAGATTTAAGACAGTTCATCTACTCCTAGCTCTCACAGCTTTGAAAGATTGGGAGATTGAATCTCTCAATGTCAAGACAGCTTTTCTAACTAGACAAAGAGCTTTATATGGTTTAACCTGAAGGTTTCATTCAATCAGACCAGGAGAAGAAAGTTTGTCATCTTTGAAGGGCCATATATGGCCTCAAACAGGTTGCACTCCAATGGAACAAGGAGTTGCACAAAAGCCTTCTAGAATTCGGCTTCAATTGCTGTATTTCTGATCTCAGAGTTTATATCAAACTCATCAGTGAACATTTGATTGTTCTAGTTTTCTATGTTGATGATGCTCTTTTTATGGGTAGTAATAGAACTCTCTTCAACACAAGAAATGATTTATGGAATGATGGGAATCCAGAGATCTTGGCCCTGCCAAAGAATATCTTGGAATAAGGATCACCAGGGATCATTCCAAATGAACTCTGAGACTTGATCAAAGCTCCTATGCTTCTAAAGTAGTTGAGTGCTTTGGTCAAACAAACTGCAAAGCAGTTTCAACTCCTCTACCCTCTGAATATGCATAATCTCAAGTCAAATGAAGGTCAATTGAACTCAGATCTTCAAAGTCACTACCAATAGGTCATTGGATCATTGCTCTACATCATGCTTGGAACATGACCAGATCTAGCTTATTCAGTAATCAAGATGTCACAGTTCTCTGCAAATTCCTCTGAGGAACACTTGCAGAAGGCACTCTATATTGTGCACTCTCTATCCTGTACTCAGGACCTATGCCTGACCTATACTGTGAATGGCCCAAATGATGGTTTTGTGGCCTATTCTGACACTGATTGGGCTAGAAACATCAAGACTTCACGGTCCACTACTGGTTACTCCATATTTCTTGCAAACAGAATAGTCTCATGGCTTTCCAGGCAACAACAAAGAGTTCAACTTTCATCCACTGAAGTGAAATATTGTGGAATGACAGAATGCATGATACAACCCCAATAGATTTACAATCAGTTTGAAGAGGTGTCAGAATGTGTGTGCTATGGAGGGGTAGAAGTACCCAGACTCAGTTGCACAGTGGTAGTGGAACAACTGAGGGAGAAATGATGAAACCAGACTGATTAAATAGTGATGGAGATTAGAGCACTTGAACTCTGATGTAACTCCGATGTAATGTCCAGAATAGGGTAAATGAGGTCCGAAGGAAGAAAGGGACCTTACTGAGTAGAATGGTCAACTCCGAGATGCTCTGGGGTGGAGTTGAGGGACTTGGTGCATGTCAATCTCAGAGTTGTAGTGGATGACCTCGGAGGTGACTGGAGATCAGAGGTGTTGCATTTTGACAAGAAGTGTCTTACTCTCTCTCTACCATTCCTCTATGCATCAACAATCAAGGCACCATATTCCTTGCTTCAAACCCTGCTCAAGAAGGACTGATCAAACATGTCCACATCTCTGAACACTACATTTGGGAGGCTGTTGAATTCAGTGAAGTAGAACTATTCTATGTTCCTTCCAATTCACAGTTTGCAGATATCTTTATCAAGAATCTTGGAAAGATTGCATTTGAGCATGGATGAAAGTGTTTGATTCTTTCTTCATTCCAATGATAACCAATATTTCTAGTAAAGAGGAGTGTTGAAACTTGGTATTCACTTTCTGCTCTGTTATTACATAACAAAGGTTCTAGATCATGATCACATGATCATCAGTCATTTCCACTCTCATATTGTTTCATTCCACACTATAGGAATGAGATAGTCATGCCATTGGCTAGTATCTATATCCTACCAATAATTTCAGCTCTCTAGTCATGTTTTATGACTTGTACCTATCCTTATATGATAGAGATCTGTATAGAGACAAACAGTCCTGTAAAGTATTTAGAGAGAGCTCTCTCATGGTTACTCTTCAGTTAGAATCTTATTCAACTCAGACAGACAAGTTGAGTCCCCTTCTTCTCTGTCTTACTCTAAGATCCTCTACCTTGCAATACTATGTTTACCCTTGGTGAGTTCTTCCACCAAGGTCCATAACCTTTTCTCTCTCTATCAGTCCCTTGACTGGTAGAACTGTCCACTACCTCAGAGGATGAGACAAAGGGATCTTTGCATTTCTTTAAGCAACATGTTACATCTCTCATTGGTCTGCATGAGGTGCCGAGATGCAAAGCCAGCAAAGCTGGGCCACCCAGTGGTAAACCATTCCAGGGGCGAGTTCCCTGAAACAAGGTACTGTACAGGAAGGATGTCATGAAGCATTCTGTAAAGTGGCTGTAAGAGAAGAGAGGGAGGGAAAGGAGAAAAGGTGTCAAAATATATAGAGTGGGCAAAGATACCCAGTACTCAGCCAGATGTTAAAGGGAGTAATCACAACTGAGGTAAGTTGAGGGGAGTAAAGGGGACTAAATAGTGAAATGATATGTGCATGTCTAACTCCAGAGAACTCTAGTCTGGAGTTAAGCAAGAGTAAGTGAAGTGTATTAGGAATAGCTCAAGATGGGAAAGGAATGGTGTAAATGAAAGGAAATAAGTTGTACAATGTATTTAAGAAATGGTACAACACAATAATACATTTACCTGAAATGGATAAATGTAACTCCAGAATGAATGAGGCAGAGGATGTATGAAAGGAGGGCAGAGCACCTTCAGAGTTGTACTGGAGTTGTACCAGAGTTGCACTTTGACAAAAGGATGGAAGAAGCAGCATCAGTAAATCAAATTGCTGTGAAAAGGTACATTGTGAATGTTCTGTTGAAACTGGCACCTTGGAAATGGTCAGATAAGTATTTACAACATAGCCTACACATACAGTGGCTCAAAAAAGTGTTCTAATGTAGGTGCATTTTGAAAAGATTGGTTAATTGCCAGTAAATGGAATCAAACAAGGCCAAATGCTTGCAGGAGCAAAGGTAGTAATTGCTCTGGGCTTTCTAACCCCACTTTGATCGTCACATAAAGCAGTAGAATTTTTCTACCAATTGCTGGCCAGCAAATGTGCAATTTAGCCAAAATTGACCAGCCAGCCAATGTTGGCTGATCAAACATTGTTCTGGTGAATTACCAGTCGGCCAATTGACCATGTCCTGTATGTTTGGCTGGCCAATGACACTGCCTGGTCAATATTCACTGGTTGGCCAATTCTGTTGTCTTAGCACTGGCCAGTTGGCTGATGAACTGTGCTCTGTGTATATCCAGCTGGCCAATGACACTGTCTGCTCAATATTCACTGGTTGGCCAGTTTCTGTCCTCTTAGCACTGACTGGTTGGCCCATTCAATTTAGTAGATACACATCATATTGGATATACTTTCCATTGTTCAAATGCAATGTATATTAGATTTCTGGTGTTACCACTGTTATTTCGGCATTCTTTCCAGGTTTCACACAGTCTCAGTGAAGTGTAGAGAA
>JBBPTO010001725.1:0-13881 GCA_038094155.1 Pulveroboletus cf. aberrans
GTTGTGGGGTCATGTATGGTGTTTGTGTATCATAGAGTCTACCTTTGCATCTAGGGTTTCTAGGGTAATTGTAATGCATGGAAGCGATGTTAGGTGTTCATATACCATATATTAGATGATTGTAACAAAGAGGATATCTGACTTACCAAAAACTGGCCTCACCAGCTTCTTCTCCTCCTCCTTCTCTGCCACCCACTGAGCCTTTGTCTTTCTGGCATATTCGCAGTGCACCTTTGCATCGTTGCCAGCCTTGCAAGTGATTCCCTTCCATTTGGCAATGCATGGCACTTGTTTGTTTCTGCATAGTTGACAGGGTTCCGAGTACTGGTACCCTTCCTCTTCCACCTCGTCTTCCTCCTCGGTGTCCTGGCAGGAGTGCTATAACTGGTCAAGTTAGTCGAGGATAGAATTGCACGAACTTACCTTGCAGGCCAGAACAAGTACTCCGTCAAAATTTCCACTCTTTGCCGATTTGCTCATGGTTGTAGTAGGTGCCTCTGACAGGCCCCGAGTTGGTACGTTGTGTACCAGGGAGGGTGCTTCCATGGAGTGGACCAGAGCCTCATTGACCTCCATCGAAGTCATGCCTGTGACCACAACTTGCTGTACTATGTGAGCCCCAGCCTTCCACTAATCCACGGCCTCATGTGCAGCCCCAACAGCCTGGAGGAGATTGGGGGAGAGGTGTTCAGGGGTGGCCCTGACTGCATTGGCCTCATGAAGAGCCGCTTGAAGCAACAACTACAAGGTATCAGATGAAGAAGAGGGTAAGAAATGCGTGCCATGCACCATCGAACCCCCAAGTTCTGTACACCAGGCCTCTTGCTCCTCTTGCAGATCATCCCTGTCGTCTGGTTGGCAGGCCACCATGGCTGCGAGTTTTTCCCACACAGTATTGATGTGCTTGATCACGTCCATCTTGATTGAGTCAGCAGTGGAGACCATGTTGTTAAGAGCCTTGAGGGAGGTGAGCAGGTCGGCCATATTGACGGGTATGGGAGTAGTGAAGGAAAGAAGTGGCGAAGATGGTGAGGATGGAAGAAAGGAAGCCTGTGTCTGAAGGTTTTGTTGACGCGATGCATGTTCGGGCACAGCCGAACCATTGTTCTAAGCAGGCAATTGATCTCCTGATTCGATTGAGTGGACAACTGACATCATGCCACGACTTCGTCTTAGGTCAGCATGGCCATGTTGACTGAGGACAGTCAGTATTCAAGTCCCCCACCGATGTAGGAGACCATACATCCCTACCCTGCAATCCTTCATTTTCCCTGCTTTCCGAGTCCTTCCTGAAGCTGATGAAGTCATGTCCGGAGCATTTCCTCAAGTCCCAAGTGCTGTCCATCCTGTCCCCAGTGTCCGTCTGTCCGGCATTCATAGTATCCGAGTCAGGTGAGTTCCAGACTTTCTTTATTTTCATATGTAGAGTCTTGGAGAGCAGGTGGGAGTCCACCGGACCTGATCCCTTCAGTCATGTAACAAGTTTCATATTGTCTTTCCCTGCATTGTCATAGTTTCCTGTCCATATGTCTAACATTACCTACATTTTCCGATATCTATAAAGTCTCGGGTATTCCCAGACTATAAACATTGTATCTCAGACTTCGGTCCACATCAAATCTATTACCTTCGATCATCATCTAAAGTCTCAAGGACTCATTTCCTAGTCTCGAGGACTCGTTTTCTACTGTTCCTGCCACCGTTCAAGTCAATTCCTGCAAATATCAACCGTTCTCATAGTCAGACTTTAGCCCTACCGTCACAGAGAAGTCCGGACTCTCATTTTCCAGCTCTACAGTTGAGTGGACTTCTTTCTTTTCCTCTCAGACAATGTCCTAGACCCTTGGATCGAGTTTGGATTGAGTTTCCCACTCACACCCAACACTAACTGCTCAGGAAACCCACTCTGGGCTTTCTAGCATCTTTACACCGGATGAATCTTCCGGGTGGGCAGGAGCTTGAGGTGGTATGTGATGAGGGACAGGACTTCAATGATGGGAAAGGATCCTTCCTGTTTCAGGGCAAACTTCGGGTTGACAATGTTCCGCTTGAGATTGCAGGCTTCTAACCAGACTTTGTCTCCTTTCACAAAAGGTTGGAACTTATACATGGTACGTTGTACCATAGTCTGGTGGGTGAGTCTGTGAGCAGCAAGGGCTTCATCATGGGAGGCAGTGAGGGACTTAAGGCAGTCTTCGACCATGGGGACTTTGGTGTCGGGAACAATAGAAGGTAGGGCATGGGGTTCATAACCCATCATGAGATAAAACAGGGACTTTCCCATTACAGAGTGAGGGCGGTGATTGTGCACGAACTTGGCATGAGTAAGAAGTTCATGCCATGAGGATGGGTTATTACCACAGAAGATCTGAAGGTAGGTTTCAATCTCCTGGTTTACATGTTCAGTTTCCCCATCTGTTTGGGGATGGTAGGCAGTGGATGGTACAAGGTCATAGTTCAAGAGCTTTCCGAGCTCTTTAGCGAAGGTAGAGGTGAATTGTGGGCCTCTGTCAGAGATGATCTTTTCATAAAGACGGAAATGGCAGTAGACTTCATGGAGGAAGAGGGTTGCAATACCCTTGATGGTGGCAGTTTTCATGGTGGGGCATAGAATTACCCCCTTAGTAAGCCCATGGTCAACCATGACCAATAGAGAATCAAAGCCTGCAGGTGACACAAAGAGATTGATGATCAGATCACAAAAGATCTGCTGGAACAGGCGGGTGCAGGTGGAGAAAATGGGGGTGAGCAGGGGTATGGTGGGGTGTGTATTGGCCTTATTGGCCTGACAAGTGGCACAACCTTCAATGTACTTGTGGACGTAGTGGGCCAGACCAGGCCACCAGAACTCAGAAGAGACCAATTGACGGGTCTTCAGATATCCGGGGTGACCAGCGGATTCATGGTCATGGCAGTGGAGAAGAACTTTCTGCTGAAGGTTTTTGGTGGGGACGTAGATGCGATCCTTGTAAAGAAGCATGCCATCACGGTGTTGCCAGTCAGAAAGATGGGCATGGAGGTTCGAGGGGATGTCATTGGCAATGGATTGGAGGGTTTTAAGGACAAGGGGGTCTGACTCGGAGGCATCCTCAATGAGGGAAGCGAGGGAGTTGTCAATGAGTTGCACAAACATCAATGGTGGGAGGAGCATAGTGGACTCGTTGAGGTAGGATAGAGGTCAGGACGATGTGACAAGGCATTGGGAGCAGCAAGAAGCTTTCTGGGGATGTGGCAAAGTTTGAGATCGTAATCTCCAAGGTCAAGGAGCCATCAGGCTTGATGGTGGTTTAAGTTCTGCACAGTATGGAAGTATGTGAGATTCTTGTGGTTGGTGAAGACCTGGACAGGAAAGGATGCACCACGGAGGTATTGGCGCCAGTTCTTGAGAGCATGGAGGATAGAAAGGAGTTCTTGATCATAAATGTCATAGTTCCTTTCTGCTGGAGAGAATGAGGAGGATCAGTAGGAACAAGGGTGCCAATCACCGTTGTCATCAGTCTGGAGGAGGATGGTGCTGGTCGCATACTTGGAAGCATTGGTGGTGATAGCAAAGGGATGAGTGGGATCAGGGAGCTGAAGGACAGGTGTGGACAAGAACAAGTCCTTTAGATGGCAGAAGGCCATGTCGCACTCTGGGATCCAGTTCCAGGCAAGGTTCTTCTTGGTAAGATCAAGAAGAGGGCAAGCGATGGATGAGTAATTGGGGATGAACCAATGGTAGAAATTGATGAAACCCAAAATGGATCGTACCTCCTTAGGTGTGACAGGGGCGGGCCAGGATGCAATCCCATCAAGGTTGACGGGATCCATGGCGATCTGACTGGGTTTGACAATGAGACTGAGGTATTCCACCTTGGTGGTGGCAAAGGTGCACTTCTCCAGTTTCAAGTGAAGATCTAACTCCTTCATACATTCCAGGACACAGTGGGTACATTCGGTGTGAGTGGCTTCATCAGAGGAAGCAATCAGAAGGTCATCCATGTAGATGAAAAGCCAGCCCTCAGTGATCATATCACAGAAAGAGTCGTTCATAAACTGCTGGAACATAGCAGGGGAATTGGACAAACTGAAGAACATGACAGTGGGTTTGAAGAGCCCTTTGTGCATAATAAAGGTGGCTTTCCACTGGTGACCATCCTTGATATGGATGTTGTTGTAACCCCAGCAGACGTCAAACTTAGTGAAGACCTTTGTGTCTTTGAGTTTGTCTATGAGGTTGGAGACAAGGGGGAGAGGATAAGGATCATGGACTGTGTGCTCATTGACATAGCAGTAGTCTTGGCAAGGGTGGAGTTTCCCATCCTTCTTTTTGATGAAGAAGAAGGGCAAGGCCTGGAGGGAGTTCGAAGGACAGATCTTTCCAGCTTTGAGGTTCTTCTCAAGGAAATCTTCTGTAGCTTTGCATTTGTTGGGGGACAAGGGGTAAAATTTCCCTATCTTAGGGACAAAGGTGTCATCGAAGTTGATTTCATGATCATAGAGTCTCGAGGGGGGTACATGGTCGGTGGCTTTCTTAGAGAAGACTTCCTTGAAGTTCTCATACTCCTTCGGAAGGACAATGGGAGCCTTTTCAGGTGAAGCGGTAGTGGCAAGCTCAGTAGCAGTACTGACTCAGGCGATGATGTCGAAGTTGGGGACATAGTATCCCCCTGCTTTGCAAAGGCAGTTGGTGGACGTTCCATGTTGATAATGGTAGTCCTGGACACAAGTGATGGTGAAGTCAGTTTCCATGGCTCTGTCCCAGTAATCCCCGAGGCGTCCATCGTAGACCTCATGGATCATGTGGTGTCAAGGTGGTTGTGGAGCACTACGATTGAGATAATCATAGTGGCATTTGGTGTCAGAGGAGAAGGCTTCATATAGGGCCCTCAATTCATCCTTGGATTCAGGGATGTCAAGAGTATGGGTTTCCCAGTTAATAACCGGGTTCATCTTGATTAGCCATGGCATACCAAGAAGGACATTGGAGTTTCCACAGTTCATGACGTAGAACTCGGAATGTTGGGCTATTCCTCCAATGTTGGAGAATAGAGTGCAAGTGAAGCTTGATTGATGGAAGCATCTGTGTTACAAAGGGGAATCAGCATGGTTAAATGAGTGGTGGGTAGGCGATGTTTTCGAACAAAGCCCCAGTCGATGCTGTTGATATCTGCACCGCTATATATGATGGTGAAAGTGTCAATGGCTTTCATTGAGTGTGAGGGATCAATGAGTTGAATGGGGATCCTCATCGATTGCTTGTCTTTGGCATTTACCATTACATTCACACTAAACGAAGAAGGGAAGTCATGCATCGTGGTAACTTCCCATTTCAAAAATCCATCATTCCGACCCTTCCTATGGTGGTCTTCCTTGGCTTTTCATCGACATCTGTCATATCCCGAAATCATACAAGTCCAACTCCACACCTCTGGTCGTTAACTCTGTAACAACTCCAGTCTGTTTCTCTTTAACTATGCTCTGTACTACCATCGGACCTTATCCAGTTTACATTCCTTTTATGTATGTTTCTATTGTTCTCTATGTGTACTAGTCTTGCCTCTGTTCTCTCGCCGTGCTGTGCTTGCACAGCGCTGGTTCATAGGTCACCGGTGTGCAGCTCCAGTTCATAGGTTCCCGACCTCCGATTCTTACTCATAGATTATGACTCCATTACAAATCCAATGCACCTCCATAGTATATATACTGTACCTTCAGCGCTGTACATACTTCAGTTCGAATATCAACTTAACTTCCCTCTGAAATCCTCTCGAGTCTCGAAGACTCAACTCCGACCTCTGACCTCCATTCTCCATTTCCATCTCTGTAAATTCAAGACTACCGAACTCGAGTAAGGGTGCATCACATATGGTGAAGCCAAGTCTCATCCACACCCTCGCAACTCTGGCCCCTTTGGAGTTCCTCCAGAGTTGTACTTGCTCCCCCCAGTATAAGTTTAACATCATCATCTTCTATCTCTTGAAGCCTTGGAAGATTCTTGGGGATCTCAGAAATCTTGGCCTTAGTCACTTTCTTGACTTGTGGCATGGGAATGGAAGGGAAGGTGGGGCAAGAAATGGATCCATGTCCCTTCTTACAGCAATGGAAACAAAGGTTCTCCTTTCGGCAATGTTCTCATTCCTGAGGAGTCAACTTGGGGATACTGACAACATCAACATTCATGGCATCAGGATCTCAGGGAGGTTTGGAAGCTGGTTTGGTATACTGGTGGATCTGGATGTAAGAGGTTCTGCGATGTTGCTTTGCAATGGCATCTCCCTCGTCCCACTGTGCCTTGAAGTGAGAGGACTGGGTAATACATTTCTCGATGGTGGAAGGTATGGTATCCATAGAGTTGATCCTACACATAAGAGCAACTGGAATCCTGACCTGGAAAAACTGGATCAAGGTACAGTGGGCGGCAGCATCGGCAGCGAGTGGGGGATAAGTAAAACTGGCCTTCCTGACGTAGAGAAGGAACTTGGTGATGTAGTCATCAAGTTGAGTCATCTTCTCGATATGGTGGGTAGCAAGCCAGGATAGGGCAGCCTGCTGGGTGTTGCCTCGATCAAAGGTGGCTTTGAACTCCTTGATAAAATCCTTGAGGGTACCGAAGTCATCGGTCTCAAGGGCAGTGGTGCACTTGAACTTGGCCCATTGCTTGGCAGGGCCTTCGCTCATATAGGAAAGGAGGAAGCTGATCTTCTTATGATCAGTGTCATAGATGTCCTTGTTGACAAGCATGTACAAATGGGCAGCAGTGATCCATGAGATGGCTTCGGAGGATTCCCCATCATAGGCCTTGAGCCTAGCGAGGTGAAGTTCTACAGGTTTCGAAGAGGAGGACATGGGGACAAAGGCAAGGGGGGTACTTTGCAAGGCGACGCACTGGTGAACAGTGAGTGGAGGGTTATATGAGATAGTGGGAACAGAGGAGGTGACTGGAGGTGGTCTCAAAGGTACATCAGATGATGCAACAGGGGTAGTAGCTTCTTGATCAGAAGTGTCAGAGGAATCTTTCACTTGTGGTGGTGGTGCACAAGGGGTATGAAAGGAGTCCCTGTGAAGGGAATTCAATGAGGGGCGGTATGGATGAATGGTGGCTTACGTGAAAGTAGCTGGTATGAGGAGAGAGTCTAGTCTTTTATTACAGCTGACCTGGAAGAGGGCAGACATAGAACCATTGGGACTGTGGTCTTAACCGTGGACAAGGAGGCAACAGTGCTTGACAATTGCAAGACGTCTACAAGGAGCCTACCTACTAGCAAGGTTCGGCAACAAGAGTTGCTACCGAGCTAATGGCAGCCAAGGGACTTCCAAGTTAATGGTGGACAAGGGAGTCTGCCTACAATTGAGGACAGACAACAAAGACTTCTGAGTTAATGGTGGTAACTCCCCAATTAAGGGTCATTCAAAGTGACAAAGAGTAAGAGGGTATTAAGGCTACCCTTAGGCCTGTATTATAGAGTGGGAACACCAATGTATTCCAGCAGTGACGAGGATACAAGGTAGGAAACGGTAAGACTAGACTATGGAGCATAGGTGTGATGATGTGGGTTTATATATGTAAAGGTATTCAGGGCAGGCATAGAATGTCAAGGAATATAAAGGAAGGAATCGCTGACAGAGCAAGTGGAGCAGGATGTGATGGCATTAGATGGTGAGTCAGGGTATCATAGTCAGCAATGAAAAGAAATGAATGTCCAAGTTGGGACTTATACCCATGCATATGTAAGCATTAAGTCAAAGGAAAATTGTAGTCCGGGATAAATCATAACATTATCAGTCTGAGGTAGTCATTACCTGGGAGCTCCTGGCAAAGGTTCTGGGCAAAGGAGGGGATGGTGACAGAGGTCACCAGATAAAGGGGGATGGCAGCTATGGCCAGTATGATAACCATAGGGACAGGAGTGATGATGGCATTTCCAAACAGGAAATGGTGCCAGGTGGGTACATCGGCACCAGAGATGATCTGGACAGGTTTGCCATCAGGAAACGTGGTGGTGGTCCAGCCTGGGGTGGCTACAGTGGATGATGGTTCTAAGGTACTAGGAGGGACAGAAGATGGAGATGAGAAAGTATCTACAAGAGTGGAAGAGACAGTAGAGGGAGACACAGACATGACTTTTATTTCTGAAGGTGGTTTTTGTTTCGAGAGACAGTTTTTTCTGAGGGAGTATTAGAAGGGAAAGTAA
Source organism: Pulveroboletus cf. aberrans (assembly GCA_038094155.1). Lineage (NCBI taxonomy): Eukaryota > Fungi > Basidiomycota > Agaricomycetes > Boletales > Boletaceae > Pulveroboletus > Pulveroboletus cf. aberrans. Next base: position 8,175 of record JBBPTO010001725.1, read on the forward strand.
GGGGATGAAGTTTTTTATATCTATCTAAAGCAGACTGAGAATGTTTCAAGTTCTGTTCTGTGATCCAGGAGTCTTCTTTGACCAAATATCCCTTCCAACAGATCAGAAATGTGTGTGAAGATGGTGCACCACAATGTTTTAATATTTTCTCTATTTTGCACTCTTTCTCACCCTCTACTAGTTCTGGGGAAGGTCTTGGGAAGTTCTTCCCATGAACAGTGTTTTCTCTATAAGGGAAAAGGAGGAAAGTGTGGAATACAGAGTGTATCCTCCATGCCACTGGAAGACAGAGCTGATATGTAATCAGGGATAGTACCTTCATAATTGTGAAGAGTCCTTCCCTTTTGGGTGCAAACTTTGGGTTCACCATAGAATGACAGAGGTTCTTGGCTTCTAGCCAAACCTTATCTCCCTTGGAGAAAGGGGTGAAGAAATGTTTGTTTCATGATGTCATGACTTGGCATGTGAGTTTGTAAGCTGCAAGGGCTTCATCCCTCATTGCAGACAGGGATTTCAGGTGGAGGTCAATGGCAGGGAGTGAGGAGTCTGGGAAGACAACAGGTAGAGCACAGGGTTCATAGCCCATCATAAGATATAATGGTGATTTGCCAGTGACAGAGTGGGGGCAGTGATTGTGTGCAAATTTGGCATGGGTAATCTGTTCTGACCAGGAACCAGGGTTTGTGCCACAGAAGATATGGAGATACATCTCAACTTTCTGGTTGACACATTCAGTCTCACCATCCAACTGGGAATGATAAGCAGTGGACAGGGAAAGATCATAGTTCAAGAGATGACCTAGCTCTTTTGCAAAGGAGGAGGTAAACTGCAGCCCTCAGTCTGAGATGATTTTGTCATAAAGACTGAATCTAAGGAATACTTTGTGAAAAAAGAGGGTTGCAATGCCCTCTGCAGTAATGGTTTTCTTAGTGGGGCAAATAATTACCCCCTTAGTAAGCCTGTGGTTGACCACGACCAACAGAGAATTGAAGCCAGAAGAAGAGGGGAGATCTGTGATGAGATTGCATGAGATCTGCTGCAATTGACATGTACACAAGGATTTAGTTGGTGTTAGTGGGGTAATGGTGGGGTGAGTGTTTGCCTTATTCTGTTGGCAAACTGCACAGCCTTCTACATACTTCCTTATGTATTGGGCACGTCTGGGCCACCAAAAATCAGCTGAAATGAACTGACAGGTTTTCAAGTATCCAGGGTGTCTGGTGGTTTCATGATCATGGCAATGAGTGAGTACCTCATGGCAGAGGTTATCAGTGGGGGAAACATAGATACGTTCCTTGTGTTATGATTTATCCCAGACTATGCTTTTTCCTTTGACTTAACACTTACATACGCATGGGGATAAGTCCCAACTTGGACTTTTATTTCTTTTCATTGCTGACTATGATACCATGACTCACAGTCCGCTTCCATCACATTCTATGTGATTTCACTCCACTTGCCTCATCAGCGATTCCTTCCACCATATTCCTTCATATTCTATGCCTGCCCTGAATTCCTTTATGTATATAAACCCACATCGTTGCACCTATGCTCCTCAGTCTAGTCTTACCGTTTACCTCATACCATTTCCTACCTTGTCACTGCTGGAATACATCAGTGTTCCTACTCCATGATACAGGCCCAAGGGTAGCCTCAATACCTTTTTACTCCTGTCACTTTGAATGACCCTTAAGTGGAGAGTTACCACCATTAACTCGGAAGTCCTTGTCGTCTGTCCTCAATAATGGGCAGACTTCTTGTCCACCGTTAATGCAGAAGTACCTTGGCTGCTGTTAGCTCAGTAGCACCCCTTGTTGCCAAACCTCACTAGTAGGTAGGCTCCTTGTAGACATCTTGCAATTGTCAAGCTCCATCGCCCCCTTGTCCATGGTTAAGACCGCAGTCCCAACGGTTCTATGCCTGCCCTCTCAAAGGTCAGTCGTAACACCTTGTATGAGAGGACTCTGTCGGTATATGACCAATCAGAGAGGCGAGAGCAGAATGCAGGGGTACCTCTCCTTGTGGTGCTTGGAGAGCTTGGAGGACGAGAGGGTCTGAGAATGAAGAGGAGGCAAGTTTGCCTGTGAGGGAGAAATCTATGAGGTTGACGAAGAGGAAGTCTGGAAGCAGGGTTGTTGCATCTGGAGAGAGCGTCAGGGGCAGCAAGTTGTGAACCTGGGACATGGACCATTTTCAGGTTGAAGTCTGCAAGGTCAAGAAGCCATCATGCTTGTCGACGATTCAGATTCTTGGGTTGACAGAAGTACATCAGGTTCTTGTGATCAGTAAATGCCTGAATGGGAAAGGGGGACCCAGAGAGGTAATGCCTCCAGGCTTTCAGAGCTTGGATTATCACAAGGAGTTTGTGATCATAGATGTTGTAGTTTCTCTCAGCAGGGAAGAAAGATTGTGAGAGGTATGAGCAGGGGTGCCAGTCTCCATTGGCATCAGTCTGGAGTAAAATTGCTCCAGTGGCAAACTTCGATGAATTTCCTAAACTCAACAAACTTGCTGTGTAATTAATTTCTGAAGACAATATGTAGTGAAAATGTGTATAATAAATGTAGTGGACCAAACTCCACATCACTCTCTGACATTTTGCTGCATTGGCACACCAGCATGAAAATTTGCTGCAGCACAATGGGTAGGAAAAAAAGGGCCCAAAGTGCATGGGCTGCCAATGTCAACTCTAAGCACCAAAAGGAATATGAAATACACACACTGAGAGCTGAAAAAGAGAATGTGAGTAGTTTTGCCATAAGTAAAGATGTCAGTGAGCTAAATAAATGATACTAGATTGACCCGCTCACCTATCAATTGCAAGCAAGTTCCCAGCTGGCCATGAATGAAACCTCAGACAGATCAGCAGCAAGTAAGTCAAAGGACTCAGAACTTAGCTGGAAAACACTCACAAGACTCAACAGGGACAGCAACCGTACCTCCGGTCATCCTACCACTATGCAGCCACCTTGCTGCATGATGTGACGAAGTGAAAGAAATGGAGGATGTCTCCCCTTGCTGGCCAGGTTTACAGTGGAAGCTACACAGCAAAAGGTTCAGAAATAGAGGAAATAAATATGTCCTCACTATCAGATCTCTGCTCTTATGCCACTGCTGAGAATATTACCCCCCATGAGGCACTGCTACAGCATGAATCCACCAAATGACCTGGACCTTGGAGACCCTGGTGGGCCCTCAAACCTCGAATCGGATGAAAGTAGTGTGGATGACGAGAACAATGATGACAAGAATGTGTATGGAAACCATCCAACAGGCTTTTAGTGGCAACCACTGCCCATTGGAGAAGCATGACATGCATATCAGGACCTCAAATCCCTTCTAAAGCCACTTCATTGTGACCGAACTGGATACACACATGTAAAATTTCCTCCTGTTCTTCAAGATCAGCTCCTGCAAATGCAAACATTTTTCAGGCTGTATACAGATGTCGAAAGTGATGGTTCAACTCACAACCACAATTCTGTGGGTGGACAGTGGACAAAGGCAGCCAACCACATTGCTTGGATGGCTGGAAAGGAGGGCAAAAAGTCAAATTATCTCACATGCATGCTGTGCAGATGGATGAAGGCCTACATCCACGACCAAACTGCACTTTTGCTGCACAAGGAGTCAAAGTGTGTTTTCTCATGCATCAATGATGAATCTCTTGCTAGTGAGTTGATGCTTCATCTACAGAGTATTGGAAATTTCATTCGTGCTCAGGATTTGGTGAATTACATCTCCCTTCCAGAGAATATGGCATGGTTGGGTTTTCAGAAGCTGATCTCATTGAGAACTGCTGAACGATGGATGGATAGGCTTGGATTTCATTGGACAAAGGAACCGCAAGGTCAATTTGTTGATGGCCATGAGTGTGGGGATGTGGTTGCTTATCGTCAAAATGTTTTCCTCCCTATGTGGTATTACTATCATGCATGAATGAGAAAATGGATGTCAGATGATATTGCAGCCGAAGAAGTCACATATGTCGAAGAGTCATTGGAACCGTCATGCTGAGTTGTGATGTGGTTTCATGACAAATCCATGTTCTATGCTAATGATCAACGGAAATCATCATGCTGGGTTCACCAATCTGAGAAAGCATTGCCACAGCTGAAGGGTGAAGGAGCATCATTAATGGTGGCCAATTTTGTTTCAGCCAATTATGGCTGGCTCGTCTTGCCAGATGGAACTGTGAGCTCTTGTTCTTTTCTGTGCAGGAAAGGTCCAGGATGGTTACTTTACCAATGATGACATTCTTGCACATGCTGGAAAGGCCATGGATATCCTAGAGAAATACTGTCAAAATGTAACCTCTCTGACCTCCAGCCTCCTTTGAGGCTCATTGTCACAACTCCGAGGTCGACACACACCAATGCTGCCATCTCTGCTCTGGAGCATCTCGGAGTTGGTGTTTTCACTCAGTAAGGTCCTCTTTCTTCTTCGGACCTTATATTTCCTATTTCGTACATGATATCGGAGTTACATCGGAGTTTATACGCTCAATCTCCGTCACTATTTTAGTCCAACTTTCTCGTCTCACTCCCTCAGACTGAGTCTGGGCCTTCCTGCCCCTCCATAGCACACAGAATCTGACAAATACTATGGCCATGAGGACCATGTTCTTATTCTTGACAATGCCAAGACCCACCTGAAACGTGCAGATGATGCCCTTTCTGCTCGCTGCACGCCAAAAAACCCCTCAAAGACTTGGGGAATTACCTGAGCTGCATGCAATGCCAATGAAAGCCCTACCCTTGATTCCAATGGCAAACCACTGAAGGAAAAAATTCAAATGATGGACAGACAGCTCTCCAATCGCACACCACAGCCGTTTTACTTTCCTGATGGTCACAACAAGTCTGGATGGTTCAAAGGCATGGCACAAATTCTTGTTGAGCATGGCTATGCAAATGCACCCCATTTTCCAGCAGAATGCAAAGACTTCAAATGTCCGAATGGTAGAGCTGACTGTTGCTGCTGACACCTTCTATACAATCAATCTGACTTTATAAACATTGAATCTCTTGTCAAAACTGTCAAAATATAACCCTGGTACAACTCCGAGGATACTCCGCCCTCTTTTCATGCATCCTCTGCTCCATTCACTTTGGAGTTGAATTTATCCATTCTGGGAACACCTCAACACATCACACCATTTTTCTTTTTACCATCGTACGACTTATTTCTTTTTCTTGAACTATTCCTCTTTCATTTTGAGCTATTCCAAATGCACTTCGCTTATCCTCGCTTAACTCTGAACTGGAGTTTTCTGGAGTTAGGCATGCACATATCATTTCACTACTTAATCCCATTGTTCCCTCCGACTCACCTCAGTTGTGATTGCTCTCTTGGGCATCTGGCTGAGGTGAGATCCTCTCTCTCCATTTACCTATAGTTTTGCTGATAGCTAGTAGTACTGGGTACCCTTGCCCACTCTATAGGTAAATACAATAGTTGTGATTGCTCTCTTGGGCATCTGGTTGAGTACTGGGTGAAACAATTCAGAACCAGTAAAGGCTCTAGGTCGCTCTACAGACAATGAGGGAGGAAGGGGAAGAGTGAGTCGATGACTTTGATACTGAGGAAGCACCAAGAGGACAAGACTGTCCTTTGGTGGATTTTATTCAAGCCTTTATATACTACATGAATGTTTGTATCTATAGTGTACTAATCTAAGATGGCCATGCTGCCTGTGCATGTATTT
>JBBPTO010001726.1:0-13867 GCA_038094155.1 Pulveroboletus cf. aberrans
GTCATGGGTGATGCATGGAAGACATAAGAATGTTCTAGGAAGGTCTGGAATGCATAGCATGACATACTGTATGAGTGGAAAGGGTTTGCATGATGAAATACAAAGTCCCAGTTGGACTATTGTGCTTTCAGTGCTTCCGAGGTTCTGGTTCCCATGGTTCTGAGCTTTCTGAGCTTCCGAGTCTGGAAGCATCACTTCTAGTGAGTCAAATATTCTAAGTATGGTTGGAAGTGTCGGAAGGGTCAAAAATGTCGGAAGGGGTGTGAAAGTGACTGTAACACTGGCTTTGATGTGAGCTTAGTTAAGCCATCTTTCAGCATCTCTGCATGTATAGGAATTTCAAACAAATGCCCTATAATGGTTAGGTATGAAACTGTTTTCCCTTTGATGATTATCTTCATGATGATGGAGCTGTTCTCTGAGTCATTGGTGGAGAGAGAGATATTATGGGTCATTGGAGTTGAGACGGGTTTGAAATCTGTCATGCTAGAGCATTGTGAGACTGTTTGAACGTACTGGGATTGAGATAAGGAAATAGTTCAGAGTTTTCAGTTACATCTGATTTCCAGTCTTAAAATAAACTTCACTTCTCCCATGTCATGAATTTTGAATGTGGAGAAAAGTGTTTGTTTTATGAAGTTTATAAAGGATCAAGTACTGGCTGCATAAAAGGAGATTGTCAATGTATACAATCATAAAGCACACTTGTCCATTCTTTCAGAGGACATATAGATATGTTTCAGCATTCAGGTAAGCAAATCTGATATCTCTGAGCTTTCTGTCCAATGTTTTGTTTCATATTTATCTGGCTTTTTTTAATCTGTGCAGGGATCTCTGAAGTCTCCAGTAGTACCCTGATTGGATCAGAACTCCTTCTGGAGGTAGGAGGTAAAGTTTCTTGTCCAATTCTCCATTTAGATATGCAGTGGATATATCCATTTGATCCAACTTCAAATCATATTTAGCAGCAAGGGAGATGATGGTTCATATGGAGTCCTGGTTTGCTATCAGAGTGAATACTTCCTGATAGTTGATCCCTTCTTTTTGAGTAAAGACATGCACAATAATTCTAACTTTGTAGCAGTCAACTTTCCATTTTTGTCATAATGTATTTGGAACACTGATTTGGAGGTGATAGGTTTTACTCTGGTTGGAATTGGCATTGTCTCATATCCATGGTTTGAATTCAAGCTTAGGAGTTCTTTCTCCATGGTAGATCTCCATGAATCAGTGTTTGAATGTGCATACACTTCCTTAATGGAGTTTGGGAGGTCTTTTCCAGTTTGTTCATAGGTTGCTCTGGTGAAATTTTGATCATGGTGTTTCTCTTCCATGCTATAGAAGTTGTCTGGAATCTCTGGAGTGTCATTGGAGGAGTTGACCTTTGTCTCAGACTGCAAGAAGACATCCTCCATTGCAGCTTCTTCTGCATCATTCCCTATTGGTGTTGTTGTTTGTCTTCATTGTGTTTCCTCTTCTAGTATTTATAGATAGTCACAATTTTTGTTAGCTGGTTGGTGTATGTGGTTGCTTCTACAAACTATGGCAATAATGTTGGCAGGTGGAGATTCCAGAGTTAAACACTGTGAGGGGTTTGAGATGGAGGTCAGAGGTGATTTTGGAGGTTGTAGGTGGAGCTGGCTGAGTTGCTCCATTAGATTAGCAACCATGATCTCCAGTGAAGAAGTTACTTCCATTGCTTTTGAAGGTAATGTGTCATTGAAGTCCTTGTCAAGTTTGAAGCTTATTTTGGAGCTATGGGTAGAAGTTGGAAAGATGAGGCCCTCCAACTGACCCTCAGATGTGCATTTTCAAGGGCTAGCCTCTGAGTCTGAGATGGTACCAAACTTGTTAAACATGACATGTTAGCTGAAAATGATGGTTCTACATTCAAGATTCAACAGTTTTTAGGCTTGTTGTCAATGAGTATATCTGAGGAGGACACATTTTCATCCATGTGGTCCAAACTTTCCTTTGCATTGCTCTTTTGGAATGAGAGTATAGGCAAGGCATCTGAAGGGTCAGAACATGGAGGAGTTGGCACTCCAATTGAACAATTTGTGGAAGAAAGTGTCACCTCCAAGCATAAAGGTTGAACTTCAAGCTGTGATGTATGCAGCAGTAGTAGACATAGCATTGGTCCAGAATGACTTCAGAAGTTTGAAGTTTTCAGCATGGAGTTTGTGAGGAGGAAGAGCATTTGATTCATTTGCTCAGCTAGGCTGTTTTGCTCAGGAGTGTATGGAGTGGAGGTTTCAAGGAGCATTCTGTCATTTTGGAGTGCATCCTTAAATCTCATGTTTGTGTATTCACTGCCCCCATCACTCATTAAGAAACTGATGTATGGTTCAGATGGGTACTCTGAACCTATCTCCGTGCAGAAGAAAACCTTTACATCAGACTTTCATTGTTCATAGGTGCTTCAGACATCACTCTTTCATTTTGGAAAGTGTATTCAAGGAAACTGGAAGAAGTCATTGATGATGAGCCAGTTTCAATGGCCTTCTCAAGATGATGGAAATATTGGTCCTCTGACATCAGAGTAAATTACTTCTAGGGGTTTTGTGGCATGCAGTTTGGACTGAGGTTTAAAAGGTGATTTTTTTATCTTTCCAACTGTACATTATTTGCAAAACTCTGATGCTCTGGAGGTTCCATTTATGTCTTGGAGTTGCCCCCATTAGACCATGCTTTGTATGCAGAGAATTGTGATGCAACCTAAGTAATGGTGTAGGAGGTTTATGTCAATGGTAACAAGGCTTAGTCTTATAATGGTTTTCAGAGTTTCATTCCCATGATACAGGCAATTGGAATAGAATCCAATGAGGATTGTGTCAGATTTCTTTTTTATGAAGCAGGAGGTGGAGTTTGCTGGGAAAACTGTAGTTATTCCCACTTTTGCTAATTTCAACATGGAGATCAGAGAAAGCGTGAACTCCAGAATGTGTAGAACATTGCTGAGTGTTGTTTCATAATGTTGTCCCTTTACATGGCTTCAGAGGGCTACTGTTCCGATCCTGATGGCATTTATAGTGAAATCATCTCCAAAATTGATTTTTCACAAAAAGGTGAGTGCAGAGTAGGCATGAAACCACCTTCAATATGGGACCATGTGCAAGGTGGCTCTGGAGTCTATGATGATCAGAGTTTCTGTCATTTGCTTTTTAGACATGGCATAGGCTTGAATACATTTGTATAAGGTACAATCTACATGTTCACTATCTAAATTTGTCTGCTCTGGATCTCCAGGCTCTGGTGTGCCCCCCACTTTATTTGCCTTTTCCTTCCATTTCTTCTTCATCTCCTCTGGCCAGCATTTCTGTTGTCTACACTCTGTCATGTTGTGACTAGTGTTTCTGCAGCTCAGCTTGACTCAGCACTGTAGAAAACTGGAGTTCTCTACAGTGATTTCCCAAGTTCTCCCATGGTTCAATAGTTTCTATCTTGTGCTCCTACTGATTCTGAGACCATTCTGCTGCCATTTGTCCCAACCCAAGTCAAGCAAGTTGAAGTCTGAAGGTTAGTTTTGAATTCAATGTTCTGGACCTGAGTTTTTACACACCAGACCTGGCATTCCCACGCCTCGGAATCCATTCCTGCACTCTGGATTTGATCAGGTTTTTCTCTTTTTCATGTTTTCTTTACTCTACTTTATTCAGGTATGCCCAAATTACACCTTTGTACCTAGGACTTTGTTCCTAGACAGTGTACAAGTAACCACAATCATTCCTAAGCCTTTAAGTCCGGTTTCCTAGTCTTTTCCCTACATTTCCCTACAAGTCCTCCTCAAGTCCTGCAAGATTAGTTGGTTTCCTAACCCTATTGAATGGGAGAAAGCCAGACTCTTGTTTTCCAGTGTTCTGTGAACATTTAGCAAGCAATTCTTACAGTCCTCTTTCTTTCCCTTTGCTTTCTTTGCAATTCTCTTGGTTTGAGATATACACTCGCACCCCTATTTCTTGCATAGAACTTCATTCTGAGTTCTTTTGCTGTTTTACAGAAATGGCTTGGCTTGACTCAGTGCAGCTCAGCTATATGTGGCTTACCACATGACTTGACTTCCAGTGACTTAGCTCTGGGTCTAAGGTGGCTTGGCTTGGCTTGAAGACTGGTGAGAGCTATATTTTGACTTTCACCAACTTGAGCCAACTGACAGTCAGCTCAAGCCACCTCCTTGCTGGGCCACCCATCATCTTCCTCTCACTCTTGCACTCTCACTGCCCACTTATCCCCCCACCTTGCCCTTGCTGCCTTTCCCTTACACTACCACATGATGATGACATGGCAATCATGTTTTCATGGCAGCCATGGTGTCATTGTGTTGCCCCCTTTCACTCTCTTGCCCTCAATCCCATGCTCCTGCTGTCCATCTAATTCTCTTATCTCCCCTTCTCTCTGCCTCTTCCTCACTGTCTCAGGTTTGCCATTACACAACAATATAACTGTGGTACAATGGCCACATCACCATTGTGTCACCACCCCTCCAATCCTGTGGTCACTCTCCCACTGCCCACCTTGTCCTGTCACTCCACCATTGCATCCACTGCTCCTTCCTCACACAACTACATGACAATGACATGGCTATCACATTTTTATGATAACCACACCATTGTATTGTGGTTGTGGTGTTGCTGCCACTCCTCTTGCCCTTCCTCTTTCACTACCCATCTTGCTGTCTCACTCACATGGCTATACAATGACAGTGTGGTGACCATATTTTTGTGGCAGCTATGTTGTCATCATGCCTCCATGTCGCCACCTTCTTTGCTATTCCATTCACCATCTCGCTGTTTCATTCTTGGCCTTCTGCTTCCCACCTCATCTTCTCACCTTGCCATTGCACTTGCCCTCTCCCTCACATAACAATGCAATGATGACATGGCAGCCATGTCATCATCATGTTACCATGTCACCACACTCCCTCATTCTATCACCTGAACATGATAATGACTCACAAGAGCACAATGATGGCAGATTGGCTGTGTCATCCCATGCTTCTACTGCCCATCCTGCCCTTTTGCCATACAACATGGTGACAATGATGACATGGTGCCATGTCATCTCATCATGCCACTGCTCTCATACACACACCCCATCTCACCATGTGACATCAAAACAATAATACAGTTATAGCTGCCTGTCACATCAGATACAAGCCAGTAAAATAAACTTATAAAGAAATTGAATAAAAAATGTACATACAAAAAAATTACTGAATTAATTCAGTTAGCCAGCTTGCAGTTGAAAGCCAAGCCACAATAAGCCAAGTTGCATAATACTGGCAGCTTGGCTGGGTTCAGCTAAACTGGGTACTCAGCTCTGGCTTAAGTCAGCTATAAGCTGAAGTTGCAACAACACTATAGTAAACTATCAAGAACAAATTTGTCAGTTTTCTTCTTTATCAACTTCTTCACTTTTGGGTGTCTTGTTGAATTCTCCTTAGAGTGAGAAAGAGAATTGACAGTTTTGAAATAAATTCAAAAGTCCAGCCATTCGATCATTCATGTAAGTGTCAACAGAATAATCCCATCTTGCTTCAGTGTACTGATTTGGATCAAAACTTATGATTGCATTTGCCATGACTTTATTCACTTTAGCAGGCAGTTTTCCTTTTTCCTGAGATGACTGGTGATGTTCATACCAGTCTCTCTTTCCTTGGTTTGAAGGTTGCTTTCATTTTGAGGGATTTTAATTGGTAGATTGTGATGAGTGGTCAGGACAATTGTCCTGCTTTTGGTTCTTTCAACAGTTTTCACATGGAAGACCACTGAAAATCACATTTAGCCTATTGAACTTTCTGTAGAGTGAAGTTCTTCTGATCTGTAACATAAACCAGAGTAGAGTAAAGGAAGTTAAAATCATCAGGAAGTTGGATGAGCATAATCATGGCATGAAGTGATTCAGGCAAGACCAGACCAGCATTTTGCATGTTCTGATGGAGCAAGATTAGTTGATTGATGTCTTCTGTGGCATGAGAAGATCTAATGTGAAGGAAAAAGATGTCATGTGAGAAATAAAACTTCCTAGAGAGGCAAAGCATTCTGAGAGAGTAGACTGCAACTGATAGGTCATAAATTAATGATGGATTACTTGGATAACACCAACCAGAGGTAAAGGGGATGTGAAATAAAGAAAGGATTGTGTCAATGATGGCATCATTGTTTGTAAAAGCAAGATATCTGAGGGCTTTCTGATCTGATTGCTTCCAGGAGTCAACATCTCCAGTGGCAATATTGCAAGTAATAGCAAGAGTCCATCAAACCAACCTCCACATCCAATTGTGTTGAAAATAAATTAGACCTGGGCAGACCAGATAGAGTAGTTACTCTGTCCATCAAGGATAGGAATGCAAGCAATGATCATGCTTTCAATCTTGATATCAGCAACAGAAGAAATGGTGATAGTGGCCATGTCTGTGAAACAAGATCTTCAGTCATATTTCTGATGGAAATTAAATGTCACCATTCATTGAGTGATCATCCTATTATTGATCAATCCCTAATACATCCAAAAAAATGTCCATTGCTCATAAAATATCTGACATATCTCTAATCCTTTTGTTTTGTGCATGTCTTCTATGCTTTTTCATGTCCATGAATTGTCCATGAGGGTTTAAAACCTTCATACCCTCATATCAACCAGCAACAACTTTGTAAATAAAGTCTTGCTTTGTGGGAAAATGGATTTTCTTCAACTGTTTCTGAAACTTCTTGCAAAGCTTAGAATTAGGTGAGTTGTGAAGCCAACCAGGCACATAATGAAATGGTCTGCTGGCTCACATGAACCTTAGGGAATAGACCTCTGGCTCAAAGAGATAATGCCATTCATAACAATGTCAGCTGGAGTTCTATATAGCAACCATAGACCTTGGGGACAACAGATAGGCTAAGTTGGTCAAGATTCAATACAGTGTGTGCCAACAAATGCCATAGCATAGGGGCAGAATCTCTCTCTTCATGACCAGCATAACTAAATGAGACACTACAGCATGCACCAGCCCAAGCTGAGTGCATGGTGTAGGGAAGAAGGGTAATGGACAAGAATAATGTGGCTGGAGATGCCACAAGAACTTAGCTGAAGTTCTTGGGCTGTCTATTGGGCAGTATATGTAGTACAGATCATATGTGGTGATGTTTGTATTCTGTCATTCATATATGATAATCATGGAAGGTCATAGAATATTGTAGAAGGTCATGGAATGTCACAGAAGCTTTAGTCAGCATATTTGTAAGCACATCAGTAAGCAGCATCAGTTAGCACAATTGTAATGGATCAGTCAGCAGTATTGATAATGGATCAATTACCATGCCATGTAATGTCATGTAACTTGTGACTGGATATATAGCATGTGACTGTGACATGTGACATGAATCACATGACCCCCTTTATATGTGAAAAGTCATGGAAAAATAGTAGAAAAATAGGGAAAATTTAGGATAAAGACATATCATATTATAAGCCATGTTGGGGCTGTGTTATATATTGTAACAAGTTGTGTCAAATGTCAAAGTGTTTCTCATTTAATTCTGCATTCTACTGTTGAACAGTACATCCAAGAGGACTCTGGAAGTGATGAGGGTTATATCAACCCCATATATCATAGTATCAGTTGGCATTTGTCATGAAATTACAAAGTCTAGCATGGGGGTCTTCATAACAATAAGGATCATTTGGGTCAATTGGTCTATTGATTGAAGGAAAGAAATCTTATTTTAAAATCTCAAACCTTTGAAAATGCACATATGCAGATGAAGTGGAGTCATACATAAGTCTTGAAAGGAAAAACCCAATTGGCACCACTATAGGCAGAGAAAAGGGTTTTGCCTTTGCACATGAATAAGCAGGGAAGAATACTCTAATCTGCCATTGCAGTCTCTGCAGTTGTGATTTCAAAGGAATCAACAATGCAGGGGCAGTTAGAGTGAATTTTATATGGTGGCATGTCAGCAGTTTCCAGAAAGGGTATCTCTTCTCTCTGATGAAGAACTTGCTGGTGAAGTTTCTTTGACAGAAGGGGCATTGGTTCTTGGAACACTGCTTCCCTGGTTGATCTGTTCTCCAATGATATTGTCACTGTAGACAATTCCAATTTCATCCAAAATACATCTTTGAAGGTGTTGTAGCTCATATGAAGTGAAGCAAGCTTCAGGAACAGGAGTGCTTGTGTGAAAAGGTGTTCCTTCCAAGGGATTTGTTGAATGACAAGAATCTGAAAGATGATGAGGTGAATATATAGGAGAGTAAGGAAGGGATCTCAGAATCAGATGTAATGAGTTCCAATGGTTGAATTCAATGAGAAGACTCGACAAATCAACCATCTTCTTCTAGTGGTGGTTTGGTAGAGTGAAAGAATCCTTCAGATCCTGAAAGAAAATCAGAAACAGGTAATTTTCAGATGTTCTATTCTTCTTCACAATGTAAAACCCTTTCAACATTGGTTTCTACTCTATGGACACAGAAATGGCTCAAACCAGATATTTCTATACATATTTGATGTTGTTTCAGATGACATTTGCTCAGGCTCCTAAGAGCATGGAGGAGCAGGCAATTATTCTGACACTGAAGCGGGAGCATCTCTCCTAGGTAATAAGAGTATTGAAGATATGGAAGCAGGGCAGGATGAATGTAAGGAATAGAATAAGGGGATGAGGATGGTCTCTCTAAGGGTGGTGGTAGATTTGGAAGTCAATTATGAATCTCTTGAGGGATAGGTCTAGTAGATACTGTAACCAACAAGGAAATAATGGTTTAATTCATTCATTAATTGGTGGTAAGGGTAAAAAAACCATCAAGGATGTGAATGATGATATTTTCAAATGGCAGTGGGGTGAAGACAGAGCCTCCAAAGTTATTAACAATGGGATGGTTTAGCACCATGTGTATGATATTTCCCAAGATTACAAATACTCTGGAGAAACCTGGAGCAATACATCTGTCCATAGTGCCAAGGAGTATGTAACAGGGATGTACACAAGAAACATTGAGGTATCCTTAGGCAGGCTCATAACCTAAAAAGATGCAAAGATCCCTTTATCTTGTCCTTTGAGGTAGCAGACAGTCCTACCAGTCAAGGACTGATAGGGAGAGAGAAGGTTATGGACCATGATGAAATAACTTACCAAGGGTAAACAGAGTATTGCAAAATAGAGAGTCTTGAACTACATAAGACAGGAAGGAGGGAACTCAACTTCGCTGTCTGAGTTATTGCAAGAACTAACTACAAAGCAACCATAAGGAAGCTCTCTTTACATACAATATAGGATTATTTGTCTCTATGTATGTCATTATCATACAAGAATAGGTATGAGTCATGAAAAACGACTTGACAACTGAAATTATCAGTAGGATATAGCTAGCCAATGACATCAGTATCTTGTAACTATAGTGAATGATGAAACAATATGAGAGTGTAAATGACTGATGATCATGTGATCATGATCTAGAACCTTGGTTATGTAATGAAGAGCTGAAAGCAAACATCAAGTTTCAATAGGCCTTCCTGGTGATCCCTTTGATGTTGACAAAATTTTTGAGAGAGAATGGCATCTTGCCTTTCTTGTTCAAGGCCATGTTGAGATTGCAGACTTGAAATAGTTTTGCAAGTCAGGTGGTTGAAAGCCTGTTCATTCAAATGAAGCCCCAGTTGATACAATTAATGTCTGTGCTGCTGTCAGTCAAAGTGCAGGTTTCAATAGTTTTCAAGGTGTACAATGGTATGATGAGTTCAACAGGTATCTGCATAAATTTCATTGTATGAGATACAGTTACAGGAGCACACACAGGATAGAAGGTGGCAGATGTCAAAGCTGGCTCAGTGGAGCCTTGAGTTGTGTACAAGAAGGTGAAGGTAACTTGCCTGTTGTCAGTCTTATAGACTTCAACATTGACTAAGAGGTAGGCATGGACAGTGTCTAGCCATCTTTTGGCATTGGTAGTATTGCTATCAAAGGGCAACAGGGGGTTGAGCTTTAGCCTCACAGGTTTCAATAAGAACATTGCTTCAAGGGATACTAGTGTGTCAAGTGGGTTTGGATGAGGAAAGAAAATTCTACCAGACTGCTGCATGGGTATTGGAAATGGAGATCTTGGCATTTAGAGAATGTATGCAGAATGAAAGAGACAATGGGCTAGATCAATGGTAACTTCCATATCCTTCTCAGTGGATAGACATAGGTCATTGTCTTCTGAAGGGGTCCAGTTTTGTGGAGGTGACTTGGAGTCTGAGGGATTGTTTGGGTATGATTGCCAATAAGTATCAATGGGGTGTCCTGGTGGAATAATTGCTAATCAGGTGATAGCTAATGAACATGAAAGCTAGACTCTTTGTTACACTTGCCTTGTAGAGAGGACAGTCACAGCCCTGAAGGTAAATCTAGGGTCAAGGTTTCAAGGAGAACAGGGCAAGCCATTCCACAAGAACATGGATACTAAAGTTCAAGGTGAACAAGAAGTTCTCCTTCCTTTTTCTTGATGATCAAATCAAATGTTAAAGAGAACTGAGGACTCAGCAATCTAATCTAACTGAAGGGCAAGGAGTTTACTGACCAGCATAGCCTCAAGAGCACTATGAAGTCTCAGTGTTAGGGCTGTGCAGACGAACTCCGGTGTATCTCCAGAACTCCGGAGATATTGGTAGGACCTTGGCTTCACCTTATGTGGTGCACCACTATTCAAGTCTTGGTGTGTGGTTCTGTATTTGTTGGAGGGTTCGGAGGTGCGGAGATGAGTTGGAGTGACTCAGAGAGGAAGGAGGATTACCGTTGGGTTACAATGGGAGTCTGGCATCAAGCTGAGTATCAGAGGATGTCTAGTCTATTCAATATCATGACTGAAGTCATTACAGAGGGTTTGTACACTATATATACTACGGAGGAATCGGATGAGTAAGTATGTACATATCTGATTGGTAAGACAGAGATCGGAGGAAAGATAACCAGAGCAGTGCTCCAGGTGTGCAGTTCGCCAGAGCTGTGCTGCACAGGGTTGGGGAAAGGTACAGAGCATGTGAACTAACTAAATAGAGAACAAAGAGATGACATATTGTATATACTGAGGTCTGAGGGGACAAGAGTGCATAATTGGTGAGTTTTCACTGGAGGTACAAGCGGAGTTGGTTCCAGAGGGACCGGAGTTGTCATGGATATGACACTCAGAGAGTCAAGGGTTTCTCAGTGAGGGACTAAGGATGAAGAACAAAGGATGGAGCAAAGACCCAGTGTATTGAGGTCCACAAAGAAAAGGTCTAGCTTGAAAAATACATGTCAAGATGAGAGTGTTTATATAGACATAGAAAGTATCCAGGGTTGGTGGAGAAGAAGTCACTGATGGAGCAAATGGAATCACAAGAAATGTGATGGAAGCAGACAAGGAGTCATGATATCATAGTCAGTAATGAAAATAAAAGAATGTTCAAGTTGGGACTTACACCCATCTGTAAATATGAGAGACATGTGACTGAAGGACAAAGTGGCTGATTATAACAGAGGGCACAAGAATACTTCTGTTATGCAGAGCAGAGAAGAGAGGGTGAGTCAAGAATACTCATTGAAATAGAGACTAAAGTTCTTGTGACCAAGTTTGAGTAAGTTGAGATTAATGAGATCAACTCTTGTGAGCTTCTTAGAAGCTTGACCTCAAGGAAAAATGAAACTTGTTATTATTACATTATGACACTTATTACCTTTTAATATATCCAGGAACCTGTATGTACTTGTGTGTGATATATCTAGAACAAAGTCAATGATGTCAGAATGACATCAGAGGATCTGTCAAACTGCTCCACATATTTGAAATAAGTGGGATTGAATCTAGATTGATCCAATACAGCAGTTGTGGAGCTAAGAAAGTTTCAGACTGATGACATTATAGCTGAGTCATAAAGACTGCATTTAGATTGTCATGTGGTCAATTCTTGAAAAGTGTAATTTGAATACAATTTAATTAATTTGCTATTAAGCAAAATTATTTAGTGAGTTGCTTAATACTTCACTTGTTTCTTTAGCAACATGAATGTTGTAATATCACTATCATCTGCCTGTATTAACAGAGCACAGGATGTAGAGTTCAATTCACAGAATCTCAATATCACTGTTCAAACCATCATGCATCATTCCATATATTTGATTCCCTCATGCTCTTCAGACACATTCACTGTTGATGGGCATTTTCCTTTGAACACTTAATTGGAGTTCTCCAATGTCTACTAAGTAACCATAAGCCAGGTAAGCATTTCCCTTAGATAGGTATGTCATTGACCAACTGAAGCTTATAATTGCTGCAGGAGAGCTTGAATCAATCATGTTGCACTCATTTCTCAAAGGAGCCAAGCTCCATGCCTGGATGCCTCATCCTAATTGCCCAACTGTTATTTGCAAGTGCAAAGTCTTGTTTCATTGTATATATCAGTTTTGAGATGTCAATGACAACAATACTAATGCTAACAGGCTTGTAGCTTTTAATTCTATGGATGAGTTCAATGCCACCATGCTACTCAATGATGTTCAAAGATTGACTGGACAATGCACTGGTGTCTTGCATGCTAACAGCAAACATACCAGTAACATTCAGTATAGTCAATCATCTACACACCTTGGTAACTTACTAATTCTCTTTTACCCTCATAGCAACCACTTGTTGTTGCCAGTTCCTGGAAGCATCAAGTACATCTACCAGGATGGAGAGTCATGTTACATTAGGAATTTAACAAGTGTCTTACATGAGCTTGTACATCACTTTGTTAAGACCGGATCTCCTCCACTCAAACTCCGGTCGGAGATCGGAGGTCGAAGGGATCGAATGGCTGGAGATGGCTGGAGGTCTGGAGGATCATGTCCAGAGGGGTGAAGGCTTGGCGCAGGACTTGTGTGTCATGCCCTTGCACTGTCACAGCCTTCTTGATCGGAGATGCATCAGAGGAAACTGGAAAAGATAGGAGGAGTGGTCTAATGTGATATTCAGGCTAAGGTATCTACATACAGAAGTCGGAGTATATATACGTCGGAGGGCTGCGGATTAGTAACGGAGGGCTATGTAGATAAGTAAGCTGGAGGTTGGAGAGTCATATGCCAGAGCTGTGCTACACAGCATTGGAGGGGACAGAGGGGTGAGACTATACTAAATACAGAACAAGGGAAATATATAAGGATATCTGAGGTAAGTCTGGAGGGACGGAGGGATGAAGTTGGTGAGGAGTCACTGGAGGAATGGATGGAGTTAGTCTGGAGGTCGGAGTTGTCTTGATTGCACAGGATATGACAGTATCTCCCTTTTAGGCCTAAACCCCTGAAGGCTGTTAGGACAAACGGAGTTGGTCAGCATCGGAGTTTGAAGGAGGGTATAAAGTCATTGGCGGAGTTGGAACGTGGCTTGATCTCATACCACTATCATGTCCAGAATCGAAAACATCAAGTCTTGGTCCGACGCTGAAAGACAAATAAAATGGGTGAGATGCCAACCACCAGACTAGTCTGAGGTAGACAATAAGTGAAGAAGGGTACGAGTGGTACTCGTCCCTAAAGGATTCCTAAAGGTTGTAAGGCAGGAAGGGGACAGGATCAGGCATTCCCTGCAAATTTGAGAGGGATCTGGCGTGTATCTGGTAGGGATCCGGTGTGTATCCAGTAGTGAGCATTTACCGGATCAAAAGTACCCGGTCAAGGACAAGGACCAAGTGCGAGGAGGACAAAGAGGACGATGAGGACGACGATGGGAAAACGTCCTGCAGAAGTCAGATGGGGATCTGATGAGTCAAAAAAAGGTGTTCACAATTTTGGAGGGTACAAATTTTATAGTCAGGGCATTTCCCTTGACTTTTGACAGACAGCTAGTCTAGCCGTGACATAAGTACCCGTAATTAAAGATAGTGTCC
>JBBPTO010001727.1:0-13863 GCA_038094155.1 Pulveroboletus cf. aberrans
AATACAGCCAATTATTCTACTACATAACCATGATCCTGGTTACCAATTCAAAAGCTCAAAAACCCTTTTCATGACATTACTGTTTTAAAATGGCCATATCTCCCCACCATGTGAATTATATCACATGACTCAGGGATCAATCTGATAGCCAGGAGTATGGGCCATTTATAACTCCACCAAAGCTAAGCGAAATTCCCACAGGAATAGGCAGTGTACATCACACACAAATAAGGCAAACATGGAAAGGGTTTTTGAGCTCACTGTATGTTCAAAAAAAAAAGAAAAAGAAAGAAAAACTACTCTATCTATGCTCCTCCATCTGCTTTCTCCTTCTCTGACCAATCTCTGACATTGCTCTCCTCTTCCTCTTCCTCCACCTCCACTCTGACCCCCTTCTCCTCCATTTTCTTCTCCTTTCTCTCCATTCATGTCCTCACCTCTTGAGACTCCCTTCCCTGCACCCACATCACCTCCACAATCACTCTGAGGTGCCCTGAAATCTCATGGAGCACCCTGAGGAGTGCCATGTCAGTCCCTCCATCCAACCATGATGGCCTCACCTGAATCTCCACTACAGGCTTTGCCCAATTCCTCTTCTCCCCACCCTGTGGTGACTCTGGCACATTCACCACCTCCTCCACTCTTGTGCACATGATGTGCACCCTAGCACACCCCATGAAAGCCATCCCCTTCATGCTTGACAGTGGCACACAGATGTCCCCACACCTCCAGCAATAGTTGCAGCTGTCTGCCTCCCACTCCCTCCACTTCCTCTCTCCATTGGTTCACTCCTCCACATTGGATCCAAGTTCAATCAGGCTGTCTTGCTCACTGTGGTCAGCCCTGTCACCACCCATATAGACCACTTATCTTGTGGCCAGTGGCCTGTTCCTTCTTCTTCTGCCCCTTCATGGCCTTCTGCCTCACCTCTGCCTTCCTCTTTTTGTGCTCTGCACACTTCTCCACCTCCTGGGCCTCCCATTCCTTCATCTCACACTTCTTGCACTCTCTTCACTTCTGCTTCTTGCAGCATTGAGCCACAGCAGGCTGGGCCTGGAGTTTGGCCACCTTGTGGTCAACCTGACTTACTTCGCAGGTGCTTGACATGTTGGTGGTAATTGTTTGAGTTCAGGAATTGAATGAACTCTGATCCATTTTTACAGTGCCACAAAATTCAAATCCTGCTGGGCACTCCTGAGTTGTCCACAGGCTTCACAAAGCTATTGTCAAACAATAGATGAGTCCTACATTGTTCTGGGCCTCATGGGCTTGCCTCTAATTGGGGGGCACTGTCATATCCATCCCCAACACACCTTCTTGCTTCTCCACATACATCTCTGATGTCATCCTCATTATCTCTGGTCACCTCTGATCAGACCTGACAAGCATCACTTAAGGACCAACTCAGATGTCTGACATCAGACATTGTATTCCCATCAGACTTCCTCCTATTGGTTTGGATCTCAACACAGGTTACTTCCTCCTCCATTCTCTATTTCTATGCTCAACCACATGTTTTCATTTCATTTCATTCATTATTCATATGCCCTATGAATACCACCCATCAGTCCTTCATGTTCATGTTCTCCGATCATTCCTGTACCTGTTCCATATGATACTTACATTCTCTGTTCTGTGCTTCAATCCAATCTCCTTGTATATTAACCTGAGACCCTTCACATGTACTTCGCAGTTTGAAGATCAAATAAGTTTCCTCCCCTCAAGTTTTCTCTCTCTTATGTCTCTCCTCCACTCTATCTTTCTTTCTGCCTCTTGCCTTCTTCTTCTGAGGGCCAGACTTCAGCAATGGTGCAACACACATGTTCTGCACCAATGCCCTCATACCTCCACACCTCTGCCCCTTTCTGCCCTTTTCTCTTCAGATCTCTGCTGGACTTGAGCCTGGAGGATCCAGACTTGACAAGTGGTGTAAATACCACAAAATAGATAGTCACAACTCAGCAGAGTGTAGACAATGGGAGTGTTGAATGGAGAAACCAAAAGAGAAGTACAAGGAAAAGGCAAATAAAGTGGGGGCACACCAGAGCCTGAAGATCCAGAGTGAACAAATTTAGGTAGTGAACATGTAGACTGTGTCTTATACAAACATATTCAATACCATATCTGAAAAGCAAACAACAGGAACTCCAATCATTATAGACTCTGGAGCCACCTCACACATGGTTCCATATCAGAAGTGATTTCATGCCTACTTCTCACTCACCCCTCCACACAAAATCAAGTTTGTAGATGATTTCACAATAGACACCATCAGAATCAGAACAGTGGTCCTTCGAAGCCATGTAAAAAGGGTCAACTTTATAAAATGACATGCAGTGATGTCCTACACATTCCAGAGTTTACATCTTCTCTGATCTCCATGCCAAAGTTACTGAAAGTGGGAATAATCATGGTTTTTCCAACAAACTCCACCTTCTGCTTCATATAAAAAAAATTCAACATGATTCTCATCAGATCCTATGCCAATGGCTTGTACCACACAGTTACAAGTCCAAAAGCCACGCCAGAACTAAGCCCTGTCCCTGTTGACATAAACCTCCTCCACCATCACTTAGGCCACATTACAATTCCCTGCATACAAAACATGTCTGACAGGGGCAACTTCAAGGCAGGAGTTTTTCAAATCATGCACTGTTGAAAAGATAAAAAAAAAAAACTACCTTTCAAGCCTCAGTCCAAACTACATGCCACAAAATCCCTAGAAGTCATTCATTCCAATGTCAGTGGATCAATATTCCAATCATCTTAAAAAGGCCATCAATACTGGCTTCTCATCATCAATGACTTGTTCCATGTTTCTTGAATATATTTTCTAAAATGTAAGAGTGATGTTAAAAGCACCTATGAACATGAAAGTCCAATATAAAGGCCTTCTTCCACATAGAGATAGGCTCTGAGCGTCCTTCTGAACCACATGTCCATTTCTTAAAGAGTTACAGCATTAGTGAATACACAAATGTGAGATATAAGAACTCACTCCAAAATGACAGAACATTCCTTGAAACCTTCACTCCATACACTCCTGAACAACATGGCCTAGCTGAGCAATGAACCGAACACTCTCCCTCCTTGCAAAATCCATGCTGGAAGACTCCAAACTTCTGAAGTCCTTCTTGACTGATGCTATGTCTACACCCACATACATTACAGCTCAGAGCCCAACCTTCACACTCAGAGGTGACACCCCTTTTCACAAATTGTTCAATCATAGTATCAACTCCTCCATGTTCTGACCCTTCAGATGCCTTGCCTATGCCCTCATTTCAAAAGAGCAATGCAAAGGAAAGTTCAGGCCACACAGACAAAAATGTGTTCTGCTCAGATACACACAGAGACAACAGGCATACAAACTATTGGATCTCAAATGGAGAACCATCATCTCCAGTTGACACATTACATTCAATGAGTTCAGAACCATCTCAGACTCAAAGGCTGCTCCTTGGAAATGTGCATCTAAGGGTCAGTGAAAGGCCCTCACCTCCACAACTCCTATCCATTGCTCTGAGACAAGCTCTGAACCTGACAAGAACTCTAATGACACATCACCTTTGAAAGCAGTGGGAGTACCTCCCCCATCAGAGATCATG
Organism: Pulveroboletus cf. aberrans; assembly: GCA_038094155.1. Taxonomy (NCBI): domain Eukaryota; kingdom Fungi; phylum Basidiomycota; class Agaricomycetes; order Boletales; family Boletaceae; genus Pulveroboletus; species Pulveroboletus cf. aberrans. Next base: position 3,609 of record JBBPTO010001727.1, read on the forward strand.
GTTGCCAATCTAACAGAGAAACTCAGCCAGCTCCACCTCCACCCTCCAAAACCATCTCCAACCTTCATTTCAAATCACACACAGCATTCAACTCCAACATTACCACCTGAAAAAATCATGGCCAGAGTTTGTAGAAGTAACCACATACATCAACCAGCTAACAAAAATCATGACTATCTACAAATACTAGAAGAAGAAACACAAAAAAAACAAAAAATGTCACAAATGAAGAATGACATAGAGAAAGCTGAAGTAAAGGATGTCTTATCAGAACCTGAAACAGAGGCTGACTCCCCCAACAACACTCCAGAGATCCCAGGTACCTTCTACAGCATGGAGGAGGAACTTCACAACTGAATTTTCACCAGAGCAGCCCATGCACTAACTGGAGAACATCTTTCAAATTCTATTAAGGAGGCATATGTACACCCAGATGCTGATTCATGGATATTTTCCATGGAGAAAGAATTCCTATGCTTAGCTGCAAACCACATATACAAGATGGTGCTAATTCCGACTGGAGCAAAACCTATCACCTCCGAACCAGTGTTTCACATAAAATACAATGAAAACAGCAAGGTCAATCACTACAAAGCCAGAATCATTGTATATAGCTTTACTCAAAAAGAAGGGGTCAACTACCAAGAAGTATTCACAGCAAACATGGACTCTGTATGGACCATCATCTCCCTCACTGCAAACATAATTTGGAGTTGGATCAAATGAACATATCCACTGCATACCTAAATGGAGAATTGGATGAGGAACTTTACCTCCTACCCTTGGAAGGAGTTTCAATTCAACCAGAATACTGCTGGAGACTCTAGAGGTCCCTGTATAGGCTAAAACAAGCTGGAAAAACATGAAAAAAAAACATTGGACAAAAAGCTTGGAGAGATCAGATTCACTTGCCTGGATGCTGAAACATGCATATATGTTCTTCAAAAGAATGGACAGTTGTGTTTTCTGGTTGTATACATCAATGATCTTCTTTTAGTGGCCAGTACTTGAGCCTTTATGAACTCTGTAAAACAGACACTCTCCCCTGCATTTAAAGTGCATGACCTTAGAGAAGCAAAGTTCATTTTAGGACTGAATATCAGATGAAACTCCAAACTCCAAACTACTGCCTTATCTCAATCCCAGTTTGTTCAAACAGTTCTACAATGCTCCAGCATGGCACCATCACAGAGATAACCATCAGAGGGAAGACAGTTTCATACCTGACTGTCATAGGCTCTCTAATGTATCTTATGCTCAGAACTTGTCCAGACCTAGCATACACAGTGGGAATGCTTAGTCATTTCAGTGCAACACCAAAGAACTGACATTGGAAGATGATAAAATGCATGCTCCAATACATTCATGGGACACTGAATATCAAACTCTGCTACAATGGAAATGAATTTTCTATGAACTTAGACTTTTATGGGTACTCTGATGCAGGTTGGTCACAAGACCCAGATAACTGCTGTTCCATCTCTAGTTATCTCTTCATTGGCAATCAGAGGGCTATTTCCTGGTCAAGCAAACAGCAAAGCATGGTTGCATTGTTCACTACAGAGTTGGAGTACATCAGACTCAGCAATGCCACGGCTTCACAGCTTCTTTGAGGAGATCAGACATCCACAACTTCAAACTACAACTCTTCACTGCAATAACCAGGCTGCCATCATTCTTTCACAAGATCTCCAGCTCCACATCCAGACAAAACACATCTAATGAAAATGTCACTTCATTTGGAACAACCTAGTTGGAAAAGGAAAAGTGGTAGTTTGATGCATCCCCACTGGAGACATGGTTGCAGACATCCTTACAAAGCCACTCACTTGAGAGAAACACTGGAAGTTCATTTGAGCCATGAAACTCCATATGTGCATGAGTGGGAGTGTCAAAGTGCAACTCTGGTACAACTCTGGTACAACTCCAAGAATGCTTCGCCCTCTTTTCATATATTCTCTGCTCTATCTGCTTCAGAGTTGCATTTATCCATTTTGGGTTTTTTGCCTTGATATATCATACCATTTTTTACACATCCTATGACTTCTGAAAGTTGTGCAACTTGTTTCTTTTTATCTGAACTATTCATTTGTCATCTCAAGCTATCCCAAATGCACTTCACTTACTCTCACTTAACTCTGGACCGGAGTTTTTCAGAGTTAGAACATGCATATATCAATTCACTATTTAATCTCTTTGCCTTCTTTAACTCACCTCAGTTGTGATTGCTCTCTTGGGCATCTGGCTGAATATTGGGTATCTCTGCCCATACTATAGATTTTGACATGAACTTTACCTCTCTGAGATCATGCATTTTTGAATGTGAAAAAGAGTGTTTGTTTTATGGAGTTCATGAAGGCTTGAGTGCTAGCTGCAAGGAGAAGGTCATTGATATATATGACCAGAAAACACACCTGCATCAGTAAAACACTATCTGTCATCAAAATATCTTTGATTGCCCTGCTATTATATCTGTATATATTAGATTCAAAATTTGCACAGGAGCTCAAATCATGATCCATACTCCTTCAGGGCTTTGCCCAATGGAGATCTGAGGGTTAACAGTGTAGGAAACCAGAGTTCCCTACAGTGATATCCGGAGTTTTTCCACAGTCAGATAGCCTCTATCCAGTGTTCCTACCAATTTCAAAATCATTCCACTGCCATTCAACCCAACCCAAGTCAAGCCAGTTGAAGTCCAAAGGTTAGTTTTGAACCCAATGTCCGGACCCAAGTTCCCGCACCTCATAACTCATTCCCACACTCTGGGTTCACTTGGATTTTTGTCCTTTTCATGTTTCCTTTACTGTACTTCATTTGGGTATGCCCAGATTAGACTTTTGTATCTAGGAATTAGTTTCTAGACTGTGTGCAATCCACCACCACCATTCCTTAGCCTCTAAGTCCGGTTTCCTAGTCTTTTCCTTACTTTCCCCTCAAGTTCCCCTCAAGTCCTGCAATAAAAGTTGGTTTTCTAGCCCTACTGAACAGGGGGAAGCTAGACTCAAGTTTTCCAGTGTCCTGTGGATGATTAGTGAGCCTTTTCGATAATTCTATTTCCTTTCTTTGCAATCCCCTTGGGTCGAGATATACACTCACACTCCTATTTCTTGCATAGGACTATACTCCGAAGTCCTTTTGCTGTTTTAAAATGGTCAACTCTGGGGTGAAAGGATGCCAGATGGATCAGAGGTCCAATGGAGATGAGATGGAGCAACATGCAGAGGTAACAAAGGCATAACAGGATGGAGATAGGGGGTTGTGGGGGTGAGGACTTGGTGCAGGACATATGGACATGCCCTTGCCTACTGTCAGGGTCCTCATTTCAGAGATATGAGGAACATGGTAAAAAGAATATAGAAGAGAAGAAAACTTCATCAGAATCAGACAGAGTTAGAGGAGTAGAACTCAATGTAACAATATTTGAACTGCAGAATACAGGAGGAGATTATAGTACTTATATACTATGAGGTCAGATCAGAGTTCAGAATGTAGAATGGAGGAAACCATATACATATAACAGTACAAAGTTAATCAGAGATTATAGGGTGCTGAGGGGCAATGTACATAGGATGAAGGAACATAGAATGTAAATGTGGGGGTAGCAAAGGATGAATCATAGATCTAGGGAATGGAGTGAGCATAAAAGAGAACAACATTCAGACCAATTATAATTGATTCAATAGAGAAAAGGGTTCTGGTATTGAAGGTCCAATGAGAGGTAGGATGGAGTCCATCAGAGGACCAGAGATGAGGGTGTCAGAGTCAGAGGTGACATAGGGGGTATTGGAGGAGTGTTTGAAGGTATGGGGATCAGGGTTAGAATGGGATATGACATAATATGTAGTGTGTTACATTCCCCCTATCTTTTCTATGAAACTATGAAATGGGTGACCTTGCTGGATCTTGCTAGTGTTATGATTGACCCCTTTTTCCTTTTGTCACTTACATATGCATGGGTACTAGTCCCAATCTGGAAGTTCTTTTCTTTTCATCACTAACTATGATACCTTGACTTCTCATCCATTTTCATCACATTCCATGCAATTCCAGTTGCCCTGTTAGTGACTCCTCCCATGTTTGCCCTGAGCTTACCTTACTCATATATAAATCTCATCACTTTGTACTTGTATTTCCCAAGCAAGACCTCCCCTTCATGTATCTCAATACACTGGGTCTTTACTCCACTGCTTGCCCCTTGTCTTAGTCACTCATCAGGGAACCTCCTTGCTTTTTGAGACTTTGTAGTGCTCTTGAGGCTATGCTGTTCAAATGTAACCTCTTGTTCACCCCAAGATGATAGATCTTCAGGGAAGTTTTCTCTTCAATGATAGATTGTTGAGACAGAACGAGCAGAAAGCCTTGTTCTCCCAGAACTCTTGTACCTTGTCCTCATAGACTGGCTTGTTCCACTCTTCTTTATCCTTAGTACTCTAGACCCTCTTCAGGGGCTACACCTATCTCTACCTGAGGTAGTCATAACAAAAGGTCTTGCTTCCCTGTTGGCTACCATCTGGTAAGCCACTATTACTTCCAGGGCCTCCATTGATACTCGTTGGCACTCCTGCCTCAACGACCCCTCTGATTCTGAGTTACTTCCACATGACCAGATCCCCTCTGACAAGCACGACTTCCTACCCACTGAGGAGGATACAGAAGTCACTCTCAACCTAGCCCATTGCCTCTCCTGCTCTGCATCCATCTCTCAGATGCTGACTCCCCTGTTGCCTACACTCCAGCCACAGTCCAGGAGAGTCTTCTTTTCCAGCAACCCTCTAGATTCACATAAACCCTGGGAAGTCATCAAAGCTTTTGAAAGAATGTCCTCTTCCAAGCCCACAGAGCTCAAGCTCAACCCCCCTGTGCCCTTTAATGGCAATACTGCCAATTCCAAAGACTGGTTGGACACTGTTTCAACCTACCTTCTAGTTAACTCCGATGTTTACCACACTGACAACAAGAAGGTCACCTTTGCACTCTTGTTCATGACCCTTGGGTCAGCCCAAGTCTGGAAAAAAACCTTTTGAAAAAAGGCAGTCACCAACAATTCATTTGGAAAATGGTCTGACTTTGAAGAAAAGTTCAGGAAATCTTTCTTTTGAGAAGATGAAGCAGCTAACACCCTAGCATGGCTCTCCTCCACCCACATGATCAAGAACAAAAGGGGACTGTGGACCCTTTCCATTGTGGATTTCAATGTGAAATTCCAAGCCCATGCAGCAAGGCTAGCTGCTACCAACACTATCCTGATTTCTTTTTACCAGTTGGCCATCACCACCCCTCTTAGCTCCCAGATTCTCCATATGGAGCACATCCCAGATAAAATCAAAGACTGGTACAAACATGCCATCTCTTTTCAAAAGCAATGGAAAAGAATCAATATAGTCACTGATGCTCGGAAGGGAAAGACCACCCCTTCATATGCCTATGCCACCCTCATGCACTCAATACCCACTCGAGACCCTGATGCTATGGACATTGATACAGTGTCCATCCCTCACCCCAAGAAGCTTACTTCCAAAGAAAGGGAGCACTGCCATAAAAAGAACCTCTGCTTTAAATGCCAGAAATCTGAGCATTTGGCATTCAACTGCAATGCCACCTTCAAGAACACCCCTAGACCTTCCATCAAGAAGATGATGATGAAGGACCCCAAGAATCTTCCCATGCTAAAAGAATGTGAGAAGGATGATGAAGAAGTGGTCGAAAGAACGACCCACTTTTGTTCCCAGGATTTTCAGAACAGAGGCCAGCCTCAACGTCTGCCACCTCCTATCCTGTATGTGTGCCTGTAACTGTATCTCATATGATGAAATCTATGCAGATCCCCATTGAACTCATCATACTCTCACACACACTTGAAACTGTTGAGTATCATGCCCTGATTGATAGTGGCACAGACATTAACTGCATTGACTGGAGTTTTGTTAGGCAGAACAAACGCCCCATGTCTTGACTTGAAAAACTGTTCCAAGTCTGCAATCTTGACATGTCATCTAACAAAAAAGGCAAGGTGTCATTCTCTACCATGCTCTTTGTCAACATCAAGGGAATCACCAAGAAGATTCTCTTTTATGTCATGGATTGTGGATGACAGAATGTCATCCTTGGGTCATCTTGGCTAAAGGTGGTCAACTCCCTCATCGACTGGTCCAAACAGACCTGGACCATCTCTGAATCCCTTTATAAGTCAAAAGACTTGTATCAAGTCCATGTGGCCAATCTCAAAAACCACAACAAGTTTTATCCCACAGCCACCCCAAAAGAAACCATAGTTCTTCAAGTCTATGACAAAAGACTATTCAATTATCTCCAGAAAGATGAAGAACCTGACCTTGTCAACATTGCAGAGAGGTGTGCAGACCTCCACTGAGTTGCCCACTTTGAAACCTGCTTCACTCCTGTGGCAGCCTCAGACACCAGAGATTTGTCAACAAAGTCACCACTGCCACCAAGCTTGTGGCTGCAGCTGATAAAGCCAAACTAAAGACTACCTTACCCCCCAAATACACTGAATTTTTGGATGTCTCCATGAAGGAAGGATCTGATCACATTTCCCCATCACATTCTTACAATCATGAGATTCACCTCAATGACTTATTTATGGAAAAGTCTACCCACTGTTCCCAGATGAGAGAAAGGCCACCAAGGGTTTTATCCATGAAAACCTTGACTGCAGAAAGATCTGCCCCTCGAACTCCCTCCAAGCAGTACCCTTCTTCTTCATCAAAAAGAAGGACAGCAAACTCCACCCCTGCTAAGACTACCACTACCTGAACAAACACACTGTTCAGGATGCATACCCCCTTTCCCTAGTTTCTGACCTCATTGACAAGTTGAAAAACATGAAGGTCTTTGTTATGGCTGACCTAAACAAGGGGCAGACATAGAACCGTTGGGGCTACAGACTTAACCATGGATGAAGACGATGGAGCTTGACGATTGCAAGACGTCTACAAGGAGCCTACCTACTAACAAGGTTTGATGATGAAGGATGCTACTGAGCTAATGGTGGCCAAGGGTACTACCAAGTTAATGGTGGACAAGAGTACTACTGAGTTATGAGGAGTCTGCCTACTAACGAGGACAGACAATGAGGACTTCCCTTTTGAAGGATGGTAACAAAGAGACCTTGAGATGAGGTTGATGATGAAGACTTCCCACTTAAGGGTGATTCAGAGTGACAAGGAGCAAGAAGATATTAAGGCTACCCTTGGGCCTGTATCGTGGAATGGGAACAACAATGTATTCCAGCAGTGATGAGAGTACAAGGTAGAAAACGGTAAGACTAGACTGAGGAGCATATGTGCAGTGATGTAAGTTTATATATGTAAGGGAATCTAGGGCAGGCATGAAACGTAAAAGAATACTAAGGAAGAAATCACTGATGAAGTAAGTGGAGTGGAATTACATGGAATGCGATAAAAGCGGATGATGAGTCAAGGTATCATAGTCAGCAATGAAAAGAAATAAACGTCCAAGTTGGGACTTATATCCATGTGTATGTAAGTGATAAGTTTGAGGAAAATTGTAGTCCGAGGTAAATTGTAACATTACCCCCTTAGTAGACTTGAAGTTGCTGTACTTTAAAAATTTCTATAATCTCCATAAGGCTTGCCAGTCATGTTAGACATGGCAGCATCATTGAATTCAAAGTCTCCTTTGTCCTCCTATTCATCAATAGGTGGGGGCTCCTGAGTGAACATCAATATGGGTGTGAAGCAGCATTGGGTAGGGAAACAAACAGTTCATTGGGTATGTTGGCATGTAGGACTCGACAGTGGAGTTCTTCAGGACAATGATGATGAGGATGATCTCTGAGAAGTGGGGGAGGTAGAGAGCCTAGGAGGAGGGCGTCAAAGAGGGCATTCCTGCTGGTTGTGGTTGGCAGCCCATTGAAGACAGGTGGGGCATTGGTAGGTCTTGCATTGGCTTTGAAAGTGGCCAAGGCATTGGCAGAGAAAGCAGCTTTGATATAACAGGGGTCATTGGAAGTGAGGATGAGCTCTTCCCAGTCCTGAGGGTGATGGTGTTCAGCCACATTCATGAAATGGATGGCTTCTTCAGCCAGCAGGGATGACAATGTGAATGGCATGGATGAAGCAGAGGAGATGATGGTAGTTGTCGATGGGGTAGAAACTGGGACAGAAATGGATGTAGGCTCAGTGAATTGGGCATTGGTTTTGGTGAGGTAGCAGTCAAGATCCACTAAGAATTCTCCTAACTCAAGCTGGTGGATGAGAATGTCAAGTTCAAGGTTGGCTTCACCTAAGTTGGCAACGGTGGTGGCATGGTTTAGGAAGCTAAGTCAGCTGACATGCCATAGTAGGCGGATGAGGCAATAGAGGGGGGAGCTCATATCCAGGTGAGTGCTGATGGCAATGGCCATACATCTATCATAGACACAATCCCAGTATTCTACAATGTAAGGGTTCGGGATGGTGGTAGAACAAAGGCAATGGGCATGGATAGGGAGGTCTACAGTGTGGACAGGGCACATTATGGGGGGTCTAGGGATCTCCACAAGGGAAGCACAGAATGGGGAGTCAGGAGGAAGGCTATTCCAGCTGGCATCTGCAAAGGTGGGGGATGTGTCAGGATCTGTGTGCTTTGGAGGGGTATGTCATATCCCGTCCATCCGACCCAACTCCGACCTCCGGAACACAACTCCGCTCGTACCTCCGGCGCATTCTCTGTCAATATGTAACTCCGTTCCTCCGGACAACTCTTAGATTTCCTTACGTATGTTCCTTGTTCCGTATTTAGTATAGTCTCGCCTCTCTGTACCATCCGACGCTGTGTAGCACAGCTCCGGCCTGTTCCTGGCCCGGAGCACAGCTCCGGCATATGACTCTCCGACCTCCGGCTTACTTATCTACATAGCCCTCCGTTACTAATCCGCAGCCCTCCAACATATATATACTCCGATCCATGTATGTAGATACTTCAGCCTGAATATCACATTAGACCACTCCTCCTAACATCTCCGGTTCCCTCCGATGCGTCTCCGGTTCCCTCCGATGCGTCTCCGACCAAGAAGGCCGTGACAGTGCAAGGGCGCGACACACAAGTCCTGCGCCAAGCCTTCACCCCTCCGGACGCGATCCTCCAGACCTCCGGCCGTCTCCGGCCATTCGATCCCCTCGACCTCCGATCTCCGACCGGAGTTTGAGCGGAGGAGATCCGGTCTTAACAACTAGTACATATAGAGAACAATAGAAACATACGTAAGAGGAATGTAAACTGGATAAGGTCCGATGGTAGTACAGAGCGTAGTTAAAGAGAAACAGACCGGAGTTGGTACAGAGTTGATGACCGGAGGTGCGGAGTTGGACTTGCATGGTTTCGGGATATGACAGTATCCCCCTCTTGGGACTGAACCCCTGAAGTCCCTTGGGAACAACACGGAGTTAGTCATCGTTGGAGTCCGAAAGTCCATATAAGAATTTAGTGGAGTCAAATCCTGGCTTGAACACGAACCACTATCATGTCCGGTACTGAAGACCTCAAAACCTGGCCCGATGCGCGCCTCGCGGAGTGCGAGGATGACGACGATGCCCTATGGGAGGCAAAGGCTGCTGAGCGGAGGAGGCGGACCAAGGCGAAGAAGGAGGAGGAGGCGCGATGGAAGGCAGCAGAGGAGGCCGCTCAGAAGGTGGCCGAGGAAGAGGCCAGGAAAATGGTGAGCACGGTGCACGTGTCGCATTGTTTGGCTAACAACGTGCAGGTGGAGCAAGTCCGGGCAGAGCAGAGCTCCGGCAAAGGGAAGGAGCGGGCCATCATGCTCGAGGATTGCCTCCGGTGCGAGGACCGCGGTCTTGAGTGCGAGCTCGGGATCAGCAAGTCGACGTCGTGTATGGCGTGCCAGGAGGCGAAGGTAAAATGCGAGCGGCCGGGGGAGGAGAAGACGGAGAAGAAGAGGCGGAGGAAACCGGAGGGACCGGAGGGGTCGCGCAAGAAGCAGCGGTCCGGTGAGGCGTCGATGGAGGCCGGAGGGTCGTCGGCGGGAAGCTTCAGAGAGATCACAGAGGTGATCACGAAGCTGTATGGGGGCATCTGGGTGCTGTGCGAGCACCTGGACGAACAGAATGGGCTGTTGGAGAGGCTGGTGGAGTTGAAGGTGGAGGAGGTGTACGGAGCGATGGAAGGGAGGTCGGATGACGAGGAGGACGAGTGGGACATAGAGAAAGACTTGGCGGAGTTGGCGGAGGAAGTGGATGAGGCGGAGGGATTGAGGGTTGAGTAGATAGTTCGC
>JBBPTO010001728.1:0-13849 GCA_038094155.1 Pulveroboletus cf. aberrans
TCGAAGGGGAATGAACACCGGAGGTGGTCAGACATCCGGAGGAGTGAAGGCTTGATGCAGGACTTATGTGTCGCATCTTCACACTGTCACGGCCTTCATTGATTGGAGATGCATCGGAGGAATTCGGAGATGAACAGAGGACTGTCTAAGTTGATATTCAGCCTAAGGTATCTACGTACTGATACAGGCTTTATATATGGAGAGAAACTGCAGATTAGTAACAGAGGTCGGATGACTAAAGTACTCAGAGGTTGGATAAACATATGCCAGAGCTGTGCTCTGGGTCAGGAACGAGCCAGAGCTGTGCTACACAGTGTCGGAGGGGACAGAAAGGCGAGACTAATCTAAATATGGAACAAGAGACATACATAAGAGAATCTATGAGATGTCTGGAGGAACGGAGTTGCATATTTGGTGAGGGATCACCAGAGGGATGAGCGGAGTTGGGTTCCAGAATTGAAGTTGACTTGGTTGGATTCCGGGATATGACACAATGAGAAGGTAAATGCTCTGAGAAAGGGCAACAGAAATGCAAGGAGCACAAACAGCAGGCCACTACAGCCACTGCCTCTTTCACCTTTGCCAATGTTGTTGATATCCCCTTCATCTCTCTGCCTTCAAATCTGCCTACAGTCAATCTCTGCAAGCTCGCTCACACCACTGGTGTGGCCCACTATGGCCCACCTGCATTTCCTCAAATTCAAAATGCAATCATGTCACTGGACCACTGTTAAAACAGCAAAAGGACTCAAAATGAAGTCCTATGCAAGAAATAGGAGTGTGAGTGTAGTTCTCAACCCAAGAAAATTGCAAAGAGAGGAAAGAGAAAAAAAGAGGACTGCAGGAATGGCTCACTAAATGTCTACAGAACACTGGAAAACTCAAGTCTGGCTTTTCCCCATTCAGTGGGGCTAGAAAATCAACTAAACTTGCAGGACTTGAGGGGAACTTGTGGGGAAAATAAGGAAAGAGGCTTGGAAAACTAGACTTAGAGGCTTAGGAATGATGGTGGTGAACTGCACACTGTCTAGGAACCAATTTCTAGATACAGAAGTCTAATCTGGGCATACCTAAACAAGGTACAGTAAAGAAAACATGAAAAAGACAAAAACCCAATTGAACTCGGAGCATGGGAATGGGTTCTGAGGTGCAGAAACACCAGGTCCAGTGTGCAGGAACTTGGGTCTGGACATTGGATTCAAAACTAACCTTTGGACTTCAACTGGCTTGACTTGGGTTGGGATGAATGGCAGCAGAATGGTCTCAGGATTGGTAGAAGCACAATATAGGGGCTGTTGAACCGCAGGAAAACTCCAGATATCACTGTAGGAAACTCTAGTTTCCTACACCACATGGGAGAAGGACCTGCCACCATGCAGGTAATTCATACCATTGATTGAATCACTAACCACTATTTTGATTGGTCAGACAGTGTCCTCTCCTCTCATCTTTATCTTGAAGACTGTATCTCCTCCAATCCCCCTGCCTCATGCATCAAGCACATGAGGCACAATAAGGATGACTCCATCATGTCCCTTTCTTCTCTTCAGATGTGCAATTTGTTAAATCATGCCTATGACCCTGTGCCTGAACTCTCTGAGTTCATTGCAACCATTGAAGAAGTCCTTATGGAAGTTGACATGGAGAACCAGGTGGAGGATCAGATCAGTGAAGAAGGCATCATCAACTTGTACAATGATGATGTCATCAATCTTGATGATGTTGAATTTGACAAGTATCTCAATGCCAACTTTCCTCTCAGCAATTCTGATGGCACCAATTGGTTAGTACCATCCCTTCCATCTGTTTACACAGGAACTGATGTGTGGTATCCACCTCAGATTATTCATTGTAGTTACATGAATCTTTCTGTAGTAGATAGAACAATGGACATCCATACTGCATGCAATTTTACAATGTGTGATGAATGCTCTAAGCATACAGGGAAAGGGAAGGATAAGAAACACCAACAAGATATGCCATCAGACATGTGGCTCCTTGATTCAGGAGCTTCATCTTATTTTACATATGACATGTCTGATTTCACTGAATACCAACCATTCTTCCAACTGACCTTTTCATTAATGGCAAATGAAAAAGCAGAGTTAAAAGGTGTTGAATCAATCATTCTTGATTTTAGAGGACAACCTGTGCAGTTATCTCCAGTTGTATGTATGCCAATGGCAAATGCCAAACTCATTTCAATGGGTACTATTCTTAAAAACTCTGGTATGACTGTACAAGCTATGGCAAACCTAATCACCATTTTTGACAAATGTTCAGGAAAACAAACTCTTCAATTTCATTCTCATGAACTAGATACACTCTATTGGATGAAAGCTAAACCAATTCATCCTAAGTCTCTAGAACCTAATCTAATGATGGCCTTGATTGACCATGAAACAATCCACCAATGAATGGGCCATTCCTCTAAAGATGTCATAAATGCTGCAAAGAAGCATCTGAAAAAATTTCCTGATGTTTCTATTCCTAAAAATTCAGCAATTTGTCCTGGATGCCAATTAGGCAAACAACCAAACCAATCTTTTTCTCATAGTGAGAATTGGGCAACTGCTCCCTTTGAACTGATTCACTCTGACTTGAAGTCATTTGAAATAGAATTATATCACCAATCAAAGTATGCTGTTATCTTTTATGATGATTTCACTTCACATGCCTGGATAGTGTGCATTTGCACCAATGATCAAACCCTTAAAGCAATGAAACATTTCATTGCTTATATCCACAATCAATACAATGCTAATATAAAGCACTGGCATTCTCATGCTGGAGGTGAATATACCTCCAAAGCATTTACAGAATATATGCATGATCAAGGAATCCATATCCATCAATCTGCCCCCTATGTCCATCAACAGAATAGTAGAGCAGAAAGGATCATCCAAACCTTAATGGACAAAGCACAAGTGATGCAGTTACATGCTTGCTTACCACCCTCTTACTGGGAATTTGCATTGCTACATGCATGCCATATTTACAATCACACCCCACTTTCTCATTTAAAATGGCAAACCCTATATGAACTAGTTCAGGGAAAGAAGCATTCCATTGGACACCTTTGTGTTTTTGGCTGTGGTGCATATGTACACATATCAGATGAGATTAAACAAGGAAAATCGCAACCTAAATCACAATCAATGGTCTACCTTGGCATAGCAGCTAGCAGTACCACAAATTTCCTTTTCATAAAGCTGTTATGATTTACCTTGGACTACACTTTTTCCTTGGACTTACTGCTTACATATGCATGGGTATAAGTCCCAACTTGAATGTTTATTTCTTTTCATCACTGACTATGATACCTTGACTCATTGTCTGCTTCTATCGCATTCTATGTGATTCCACTTCACTTGCTCTGTCAGTGATTCCTTTCACCATATTCCTTTACATTCCATGCCTGCCCTGAATTCCTTTGCATATATAAACCCATGTCATCACACATATGCTCCCCAGTCTAGTCTTACCTTTCTCCTTGTACCTTTCCCTTCCTTGTATTCCTGTCAGAATACATTGTTGTTCCCACTCCACGATACAGACCCAAGGGTAGCCTTGAATACCTTCTTGCTCCCATAGCTGTGAACCACCCTTAAGTGGGAAGTCTCCATCGCTGACCTTGCCTAGAGGTCTCCTAGTTACTACCCTTCAAAGGGAAGTCCTCATTGTCTGTCCTCAATAGTAGGCAGACTCCTCATCCATCGTTCACTCAGTAGTACCCTTGGCCACCATTAGCTCAGTAGCACCCCTCGTCGCTGAACCTTGTTAGTAGGTAGGCTCCTCATAGATGTCTTGCAATCGTCAAGCACCATCGCCACCTTGTCCATGGTTAAGTCCGAAACCCTAAAGGTTCTATGCCTGTCCTCATTTAGGTCAGCCATAACAAAGCCCAATAACTCTTTTTTTACATCGGCACATGCTATTTTTGATGAAAGTCTTTTCTAAGTGCTCTCATGCAAAACTGCACAAACAGATAAGTTACAAAAGGAATAAACACAAACATGATTCAGAAAAATCTTCTCCTGATTCATCAGATGAGTCTGATGTGGCATCCACTCCTCATCCTTCAAATCCTTCTTGTCAACCATGAACACCCTCACCTGCCCCACAACTGAATCCAGTTACACTACCCCTGGTACCACATCCTTTATCACCCCCACCTCCACCCCACAGATCTCAGTGTGAATGGTGAAAGACAGATAAAATGGGTGTTATGCCAACCACCAGACTAGTCCAAGGTAGACAATAAGAGAAGAAGGATATGAGTGGTACTCATCTCTAAGGGATTCCTAATGGTTGTAAAGTGAGAAGGGGACAGGATCAAGGCACTCCCTGCAAGTTTGAGAGGGATCCAGTGTGTATCTGGTACAGATCTGGCATGTATCCAGTAGTAAGAGTTCACTGAATTAAAAGTACCTGGTTGAGGATGAGGACTAAGTGTGAGGAAGATGATGAGGAAGATGAGGACAGCAATGGGGGAAAACATCCTGCAGAAGTCAGATGGAGATCTGATGAGTCAAAAAGGGTGTTCACAATTTTGGAGGGTACAAATTTTATAGTCAGGGCATTTCCCTTGACTTTTGACTGACAGCTAGTCTAGCTGTGACATAAAGTACCCATAAGTAAAGATAGTATCCATTGTTCCATTATCAGCAGGAATAGATCACTGACAATAAAAGAAAAGAAAATATAACCACCACTGCACCACATCCAGTTATACAAAAGATGGATAATGGTACATACTTCAAAGAAAAAAGAGGAAACCAGACCCAGATGGACCAGATACATATGATAATGGGTGGACCAGGACTGGATCGACAACAGATGGGACACAAATGGTATGTGGCTTGAATGCATGCTTGAGAGAGACTGTAGATGAACTAGGAAAAGTTAACTGGACATAGATAGACTGGATACAAACCTAAGGAGCTATGGCTCCTTATAACAGCACATACCTAAGAGACCTGGTAATGTACTTGGTGAAAAAAGACATCCAGTCCAACAATTAAAAGACTATAATGATGTTCTAAAGGACATGG
This sequence comes from Pulveroboletus cf. aberrans, assembly GCA_038094155.1. NCBI lineage: Eukaryota > Fungi > Basidiomycota > Agaricomycetes > Boletales > Boletaceae > Pulveroboletus > Pulveroboletus cf. aberrans. Next base: position 5,055 of record JBBPTO010001728.1, read on the forward strand.
ATAAGGCTTTCACATGGAAAAAAGGTGAATCCTCTACTTTCAAGGATCAACAACAGGTCCTGGATAAATTATATCACTCTTCAATTCCATCTGAACAAGATGTTGAGTGCCTCATCCAGGAAGGAGAAGATGCATTGGTTTCATACCTTTGGAGGAAAGCAATTTCACCTGATCTTGCATACAATGTATATCATGAATGGACATATAGAGACATTCTTAGACTCTCTTCAGATGAGCAAAAACTCTGGATTGAAGCTTGTAAAGATCAGCTTCAAATACTTAAAGACTGTAATGTCTATAAAATAGTTGACAGACCCCCCAATCATAATATTTTAAAAAATTGATGGATATTTGATGTTAAATCAGGTGATCAAAAATGTGCTTACTTAGTTGTGAAAGGCTTTACACAAGTTGAAGGTGTGGATTATGACAACATCTTTTCTCCAGTTGTATGCTTTGAGACAGTATAGTGTATGCTCACCCACTCAGCACTTGAAGATTGGTATATTACTGGTCTAGATGTACATTCTGACTATCTATATGGCAAACTGGAAAAGAATCTCTACATGGAGTTTCCTGAAGGGTTTATGCCATTCAAACTAAAAGGCAAAGTCCTAAAACTCCTCTGTGCTATATATGGACTCAAACAAGCAGGATTAGCCTGGTGGTGTGCTCTTGATAAATCCATGGAGGACTTATGCCTTACATGGTGTAAAACAGACACCAGTTTATTCATATATTGCAAAGGAAAAGATATTATCCTAGTGATTATCCACATAGACAACGCCCTCTTCTGCAGCCCAAACAAAACCTTTGTAGATAATGTTAAAGCTGCATTCATGAAGAAATGGGACTGCTGGGACTTAGGAGACACTCATGAATTTCTAAGAATGAATATACATACATCAAGAAGGTCAAGACATATATCTAGACCAAATGGAATATCTCGACAAGGTGATTGAGAGATGTGTAGTGGAAAATGCCTGTACTGCTTCCACACCTCTACCACAGGGTTATTATCCAGTGTAGAATAAAGCCCTTGTAGATTCTGGATTATGATCCCATTTCCAGATGGTTATTGGCTCATTATTATATCTAATGATTGGAACATGCCCAGACATATCATATGCAGTGACACAACTCACTCAAATGTCAGCAAATCCATTAAAAGAACACTTAGATCATGCATTATATATTTGCCAACACTTACTTGGAACTCAAGACTATGCCCTCATGTATAAAGGTTCCTCAGATAAAGGCTTAACAGCCTGCATCAATTCTGATTGGGTTCAAGACTCTATCACTAGACACTTGCAAACAGGATTTTTTCTGAAATTAGCAGATGGAATATTCCTATGAAACTCACATCTAAAAAAGGAAACTGCACTGTCTTTGACAGAAGCAGAATATATTGCCTTGAGTAAATGTACTCATCAGGTCATTTGGATCAGATAAATGGTGCAAGAACTTGGCTATCATATGAAACCTATCACAGTGTCTGGTGACAATCAAGGATTGCTATTCATAGCACAAAATCCTGTCACTGAAAAATGTTCCAAACATATCTCAATAAAATATCACTTTGTGTATGATGCACTTATAGTGAGAAAAGAGATTGAACTTTTCTTTATCCTTGAAAATGACAACCCTGCAGATATGTTCACAAAGAATCTTGGACATGTCAAGTTCAAGAAATTCAGTTCATAACTTGAAATCAAATTCTACTCACCATCTTCAGACTGAGTGGATGTCCTCCTACACTAATGCTAACATTTCCATACTGGATATTAAGCAAGGGGGGGTGTTGATAAGCAACATACTCACATTAAAATAGTAGTTGATTATATAAACAAACATTGACAGTATATAAGACTTGTCTGAGTCTAAAATGGAATAACACTTCTTGTTGTCATATCATAATGTTCAGTACTAAGCCCTATCAAACTAGGTAAGTAGCCTTTGGGTAACATGCATCCTTGCAACAATATGAAAATTAATTGGTGTCATTTTATTATGTCAGGACCATCAGTCTGACAGGTATGTCAGTGCAAAGTTGATGATTCATCAATGGGACTTGTTTATAACTTATTTCCCAGACTGTGGCCTTGCTGCTCCTTATTCTTGCACTCTCTGATTTACTGCTTGGCACTCTTTATGAAGTCACACATGAAGTTCTCAATGACAAGATATCTGTAGATTATATCTCAATGCTTTTGCACCAGGACCAGATCAGTGTATTGCATGCATGTTTAATCATCTACTATATCAGCTCCTCAGCAATCATACCTTGCATTTTTCAGCTTCAGGCATCTCTCACTGTTATTGTCAAAGTATCACTCTGGAGCAACTCCAGTACAACTCTGCAGGAGCTCCAGCTTATTTCATGCATCCTCTGCTCTTTCACACTTCAGAGTTGTACTATACCCATTCTGGCATCACTCCTTGACATATCATATTTCTCTAAGCATGTTGTACAATTCTCTGCAAGTCATACAACTCATTTTTCTTTTATGCACTATTCCCTTTTCATCTTGAACCATTTCTAATGCATATCACTTATTCTCACTTAACTCTGGGCCAGAGTTGCCAGAGTTGTTATGTGCACATATCATTTCACTATTTAATCTCTTTGTTTCCTTCAACTCATCTCAGTTGTGATTGCTCTCCTGGGCATCTGGCTGAGGTGAGATCTTTTGCTCATTTTACTTATGGTTATACTAATAGAATGTAGTACTGTGTATTGCTGCCTTTACCATAGATCTTGATGGCAAAGATGTTGTCATACAGCCAGGACAGGATGTGGTAAAACACTGTGTCTCTTAATTCTACTTCTGCTTCATCTTTGAATCATCTCACTTATGGTCTTGCTGCTCAAGTGTTTACAAGCAATACAGATATTTCTTAGTGGTGTGTTACTTGTAGTTTGAGAATGTTTGTCCCATTCAAGCAGATGGTGATGAAGCTCAAGTTCTTCAAATACTTTCAGCAATCTTCATGACAGATGCAGGGTCATTGGAGGTAGTGTGTGATGCCATAATAGCCAATCTTACTCACCTTCTTCCAAACATGAAGCAACAAGTTAACAATAGCCAAGATGTCCCCAAGATGATCCCAGCTGGCATATACAGTGGCTCAAAAAAGTGTCCCAATGTTGGTGCATTTTGAAGTGATTGGTTAATTGCCAGTGGAGAAAACCAAACAAGGCCAAACACCTGCAGCTGCAAAGGTAGTACGTTTTCAGGGCTTTCTAATTCCACTTGGATCATGTTATTTGGTTGTCATGCCATTGAGTTACAGCCATTTTAAAATGACATGTCATTGAGACACTTATTTGAGCATCATGCTGTGATTCATTATCTGGTAAATAACATAAGAATATGACAGCTTCTGATAGATGCTATGCCTTGACCCTGAATGATTATGCAAATTATGCAATTCTAAGGTGTATAAATAATACTCATCCCAATCAGTTAATCGGTATCATCATGTACTCCATTCCTACCTCTATTAAAGCTGAGATTCTCTTCCTTGCTGAATCTAGTCTTTCTGTTCATCAGATCTCCTTTCAAACTTGGTTGTGAAAGTCTATTGTGGACAAAGTCATCAAATAATACCTTCTAGAGAAGGAAAACATCTAGCTAGGGTGTTCTTTCAAGGTTTTCTCTACTGATAAGAGAAGGATTATTTCTAATATTACCACTGAGAAAATGGAAAATGCTGTTCAAGCAACCCATCTCATCAATTCTGCCCTATCCTTTACTATTTCATTCCAAACTGTTTACAATGTCCTCAAGCCTGCTTCCTTGAAGGCTGTGATCAGAAGAAAAAGCCTGTTCTATCTGTCAAACATGGAAAACAGAGGCCAGCCTTTGCTCTTAAGTAAACTGGACTGTAGAGGACCATAATATGGTTATTTGATCAGATGAAAGAAAGTATATATAAAAATGACAGGTAAGCCTTTACAAGACAGGAAGATATAGAAAGGTTTGGAGGTGATTCCTTGATGGTTTTGGAATGTATGGACTTGAATGGTATTTGCATCTTGGCAGGAGTAGAGGGCAAGATGAATGCTGAGCAGTATGTCTCCATTTTGAATGGTAATCTGCTTCATAGCATGAAAACTCTGGTATTTCTGAGGAAGACATTATCTTTCAGCAGGATAATGACCCCAAGCACTCCTCCAAAAGAGCTTAGGAATGGCTTGAATCTCATGGAATCAAGCTTCTGTATTGGCCCCCACAATCTCCAGACATTAGCCCTATTGAACATGTCTGGCAAATTCTGAAACAAAAGTTCAACAACTATTCAAGACAAGCTAGGGAAGTATGGGAATTTTGGGAGAGGATTGCAATGGAGTGGGGTACAATTGAGGCTGAGAAGGTCAAATATTGATGGACAGTATGCCAAGAAGGCTAGAGGCAGAGATTAAAGCCAAATAAAGACACACTATACCAAAAGTATAAAATTGGAATGATGCTCAAATAAGTGTTCCAATGACATGTCATTTTAAAATGGCTGTAACTCGGTGGCATGACAACCAAATGACATGATCCAAGTGGGGTTAGAACGCCCAAAGCAAGTACTACCTTTTCTGCTGCACATGTTTGTCCTTCTTTGGTTTTTTTCACTGGCAATTAACCAATCTCTTCAAAATGCACCAACATTGGGACACTTTTTTGAGCCACTGTACACCTTTGGCAGCAAAAAAATGCTGAAATCCCAAAGTATTTGCTTAAGTATAATGAAAGAACACCATACTAAATCACCTTCAGAAAGCAAATGAGATTCTCAATATTAAGGTCAACAGCCAAGAAGTGGCAGTTAAGTTGACAAGCATGCTATCACACATGATGTTTCTAAGTACCATCATACAATCACATAGTCATGCAAGATTGGTCAGATGCTAATAGTGTCACTCACACAAATTCAGGTGTTCAAACCTTCTTCAGATTGAATAGAAAATGTAAGATCTCCATGCAGTAGTTGTTTGATCCAGCACTGTGAAATATCATGCATAAGTTTCCTAACATATCCTTGACCCTGCCAAAGTCACTGTCTGAGATTGCATGAATGAGTTCAAGGACATAGGGTGGGTTGCATGTCAAAATATTCAGGCTTTGATTTGCAATATTGATGTTCAATGATGTGGACTCAGTGATAAATGATGGGCTTGCATGGTTTCACATGATTCTATCAGCAATTGTGATAAACTGCACAGGACTCAGATCAGATAAATAGAATGAAGCCAATGAAAATGTTTACATTCTTCTTTCCAGGCTGTGAGAATAATGCCATGGAAGATCTGGATCAATGTTGTCATGAGAGTATGGTAATTCAGATGTTCACAATCAAGGGGTGTTTAATCAAGGAGAGCAAAAAAGTAAGACAGGCTACCAAGTTGATTGATGGAACCACAGTGGATGCCATGAAGTGCCCAGATAAGGTTCATCAAGAGATGAAAAAGGCCAGGAGCAAGTTGAAAGCAGTTGAGGCAAGTGAAGGAGCTCACATCATCTATTTGAAGTGCTTTTGCACCATGGATCTGAGCATTTGTTGACTGATCATTAATGCATGATATTTTTTCATCAGAGAGCTGGTCATGCATCATCTTGAGTTGGTTAATGTACACATTATTGATGACAGAAATATTCCCTGTGACTGAGCTCTCATTGATTGTCAAGGTGAAAAGGGGATATTGCTGAATTATTAGGCCGTTTGAATGCTTTCAATGAGTTTTGGGCTGGAAAACAATGTCTTTTCAATCTGAATACTTCTTGAATGGTGTATATTGGAACAAGATATTCACAACATGAACATGGAGTTGATGATAGAGTGCCCCAACTTGATTGAGATTAGGCTGAATATCAGAAGTAAAACTGAGATCAGAAGCTTGTTGAGTGCATTGCAATATGGATGACAATTGCATATGTTCCAGATTGGAATTTTGAATCATGTACAGTATAGCAAATGTCCCTGGCTATACTTTGGCAGGGGCAGATGGATGCCATTTTACATGTATTGATGTGGTAATGTTGGTGTTTTCATAGCAGAAAATGTGTGGTTTCAAAGCTACCTGAATCATGCTTTCAATGCAGTGCATTGCAAGATCATGTAGTAACTTGAGGAGCAAAGTAAATGAAATCCTGAGTCCACACTGGTACAAGGCCTCAAAATCATGTGGCAAGAAGAGGCTTCACTGGCCCACAAGAACAGTGTGAATGAAATGGAAAAAAAGAGGCTATAATTTACCTTTGCTTGGAAAGCTGCATGATGATGACATCACAGACCTTGAAACCAGCCAGACTAATTATAAACAATAAGCTCACTGACTATATACTGTATGACCTGTTTTGATGTTATTGTTCTCTCTTGTAGTGTTTATCTGCAAAGTATGTTGTAGAATCTTATAAAGCATTGGACAGTATTTCACAGTGACATTGTTTCTCAATGAGCTGAAGTCAAGGTTCTAAGAAAGTTTGGTGTGATTGAATTGATGGTTCCATGTAGAGCAACCTTCACAACATCAATTTTGTCATAGATCCTGTTAGTTACCAAGTTGATCACATGGGGCTGTTGAAACTTGATATTTGCTTTGTGCTCTTCATTAAATAATCAAGGTTTTAGATTAATCACATGACCATCAGTCATTTACACTCTTATATTGTTTCATCATTCATCATAGTGACAAGATACTTATGCCATTGGCTAGTATTTACATATATTCTACTGATAATTTCAGTTCTCTAGTCACATTTCATGACTCATACCTATCCTTATAGATAGAGATGTATATAGAGACAAACAGTCCTGTAAAGTGTTTAAGGAGAGCTTTCTTATGGTCATTTTTCAGTTAGTTCTCTAAGTAACTCAGACAGACAAGTTGAGTCCCCTTCTTCTCCGTCTCTCTTGGAATATCTATCTTGTGATACTCTGTTTACCCTTGGTGAGTTCTTCCACCAAGATCCATAACCTTTCCTCTCTCTATCAGTTCTTTGACTGGTAGGACTGTCCATTACCTTGAAGGATGAGACAAAGGAATCTTTGCATCTCTTTAAGGGCTGCATTCAGTGCATAAGTTGTTGATGACCATGCTTGTCTTTGTACAGTGTCAAAAAATACAGCCATCTTTCCACTCTTCTTGCCCTCTGAAAGCATATATGTTCAGTAACTGGTATGGAGCATACATTAGTTTATTCTGATCAAAGACCTTGATCATCAAGTCAAGAAGTGAGATCTACCCAGCTCATAGAATCTCCAGAGCCCATTTGATTCAGTCTGATGCTGAGAGCTGTTTCAATTGTTCAGGTACACAGTCATCTACATCATTCATTGTGTGACTCAGTGTAATTGGAGGCTTCAAAGGTTTTGGAAATAACCAGAAAGTGGAGCTATGTGTATTAACAGATCTAAAGCCATGTGTCAAGTAGATGCATGCTGAGCAAGAACACCAGATGGTTTGAATGGAGCATTGATGTGATACTGAGACTTGATGACAATGGGATGAGACTTATTCTGGCCAATTGATTGCTAACCCACTAATCAAATCAAATATAACTTATTCTCTTTCCAAGGGTACTTGAACAAGTTTTAGCTAGGGCTGTCAGTCATGTGATCCTGGGAATTCGCTCTGCCCTCAAAATTTTCATGAGATTTACCAGACCATCTATTGATGGCTTGTCTTATTAGATAAGCTGGTCACCAGACTAACATGATGCTGCAAAAGGGTGCTTCCATCCAATTAGAGTTCAAGGTTGCTAAAACCTTTGTGTAAAAGCCCAATGTTGGTAGATATCATGTGAAACAATGGGTAGGTAGAAACTGGCCATGGCCAATGATGGAACCACTGAGATGAGTGGACAAGCTAACTGGACCAAACTCTGTAGGGCAACTAGGATGTACTGATAGAAGGGTGACTCTGCTATCTCTATGGTGAGCAGTGTTATGATTAACCTCTTTTTCCTCTCATCACGTGCCTTATGTACACATGGGTATAAGTTCCAGCTTGAATGTTCTTTTATTTTCATCACTGACTATCATACTATGACTACTTGTTCAATTTCCATCACATTCCATGTGATTCCATTCACTCAGTTAGCAACTTCATTCTAACCTACCCTGAACTCATTCTATGCCTATTTAAAACGCATTTGTCTGTACATGTATTTCCCAAGCTGGACCTCCCCTTTGTGTATCTCAATATGCTGAGTCTTAGCCTTTTCATCCTTCAGTCCCTTATTAGAAACCTCTTAGCTTTCTGAGACTTTGTAGCACTGTTGAAACTACACTGTTCTGCAAACCATTTGCTACTCAGTGATATTAGATTGCTGAGTAGTCAGTTCTCTTCAATATTCAATCATTGAGACAGAGCAAGGAGAACACCTTGTTCACTTCAAACCTCTACTCTTAGTCCTTGTAGAATGACTTGCCCCATTCTTTCCTCTCCTTAGTACCCTAGACCCTCTTCAGGGGCTACACTTGTCCTTCACCCAAGGCAAGTGTAACAAGCAGTGAAGATATATATGATATGACATGTGACTAGGATGCCAGTGAGCTACTAGTAGACTTACAGTAGAAGCCTGGTGAATAACCACCTGAAAATCCATCACAAGATGCAGGCTGTTACAATCATCTAATATATGATATATGAACACCCTACATCGCTTACATTCTGTACAATTACCCTAGAAACACTACATGCAAACCTAGACTCTATGACACACAAACTCTATGCATGACCCCACAACCCTACCCATGCATAAGGTATGACATCACATGCATTCTAGACTGCTCCAGAC
>JBBPTO010001729.1:0-13844 GCA_038094155.1 Pulveroboletus cf. aberrans
CATTACCCATGACCCATACCCTTTACTACACCCTTAGACCTATTCATATATGATCTTCCATTCTTTCACACCCTTGCACATCAGGCATGTACAAGGCTGTTGCATGCTTCCATATGATCATAGCTACATTAAATACATGCACAGGCAGCATGAACATCTTAGATTAGTACACCATAGATACAAACACACATGTAGTATATAAAGGCTTGAATAAAATCCACCAAGGACAGTCTTGTCCTCTTGGTGTTTCCTCAGCATCAAAGTCATTGACTCATTCTTCTCTTTCCTCTCTCATTGTCTATCGAGTGACCTAAAGCCTTTAGTGATTCTGAGTTGTTTCTCCATTCACCTCATTCTCTTCTCTTTTCTTTTCTCTCTGCCTCTTCCTCATGTCTCAGGCATGCTGTCACACAACAACATGACTATGTTACAACAGCCACATCACCACTGTGTCACCACCCCTCTTACCCTGCTTTTATCCTCCTGTGACCTATCTTGTCCTGTCACACCTGCCATCTCTCTCTCAAATGATCACATAATTACAACACAGCTACCATGTTCTTGTGGTAGTCATACCATTGTATTGCCCACTTGCTGTGTCACTGCCACTTACTCTTACCCTCCCTTTTCCACCACCCATATTGCCCTCTTGTCTTACCATTGACTCACCATCCCCTTACACAGCCACATGATGATGGTGTGGTGACCATGTTTTCATGGCAGCCATGTTGTCTTTGTGTCTCCATGTTGCTGCCCCCTTTGCCCTCTTGCCCTTTCCCTTCCACTGTCTGCCTCATCCTCTTGCCTTGCCATTGCATTCACCATCCCCTTCACATGATAACATGGCAACAACATGGAAACCATGTTTTCATGCCAGTCATGTCATCATCATGTCACTGTGTTGCTGCCCCTCTCACCCTCTTTCTACCCACCTCATTCTCTTGCCTTGTCATCACCCTCACACAGCCATGTGATGACAATGTGGCAACTACATTTTGTGGCAGCCACATCATCATTATGTTGCTATGTCACTACCCCTCTTGGCTTCTCACTGCCCACCCTGTCCTTTCACCTCACCATCACCCTCACACAACTGTGCAACAACATGGTGATCACATTTTCATGGCAGCCATATCACCCTTGTATCACTGTGTTGCCAGCTCTCTCACCCCCCCACTGCCTACCTCATCCTCTCACCTCACTGTTTTATTTTCCTATAGTGATGTTCTGACATTCTGAGCCTGCTTCAACCCCTATCCTGCACTCTGATGTACACAGAATATCTATCTAATGCATCAGATACTGGATTCCTGTTGTAGGAAATTAAAGTTTCCTATACTGTATCCCCATGCACTGGACCACTTTCACATGCACCAGATCTGTTCTTTTCTTGTCAGTTTATAGTGTTTTTCACATATATTTACTGTACATTGTTTCATGGATACTAAGTAGCTGACCACCATCACCACACAATCCTACTACCATTACTCCTAAGCCAGAAGCCCAGTTTCCCTTCTATTTTCTCATTCCAGTCCAAGCCCTGCAACACCCATAGTTGGTTTCCTACCCCTATCACATGGGGAGATTTCAAACACTTGTTTTTCCAGCTTCCTGTGAACACTCAGTGAGTCATTCTCACAGTTCTCTTCTTGGTGACATTAAGAGGATGGAGTGTGTGACAACACAATAGAGCAACATGATGATGACATGACCATTGTATTGTTGTCATGCTATTATGTGATAGCAAGACAGCAAGGGCAAGAGAGGGAATGAGAAGTGAAAAGAAGGCAAGAGGACAAGGTGAGCAGCAGCACAATGATAATGTGGTCACTGTGAGAATGTGGCTATCACATTGTCATTGAGGCACCATGTCATCACCATGTTGTTATATAGAGGTAAAAGGGCAGGAGGCAGTGTGAGTGTGAGATGATGTGGCCAATCTGCCATTGTCATGCTCTCATCATTGCATAAGAGTGATAGGGCAAGGGGGGCTGACATGGCAACATGACAATAATGTGGCTACTGTGAAAAAGCAGTTGCAGGATCATCATAATGCAGTTGTGTGAGGGAGAAATGATGTAAAACAGCTAAGGACCTGTCAAAATCTATAGTAAGGGCAGAGATACCCAGTACTACATAATATCAGTACAACTATAGGTAAATGAGTAGAGAGGTCTCACCTTAGCCAGATGCCCAAGTGAGCAATCACAACTGAGATAGGTTGAAGAGAGAGAAGAGATTAAATAGTGAAGTAGTATGTGTGTGTTCTAACTCCAGCAACTCCAGTCTGGAGTTAAGCAAGGATAAGCAATGTACATTAGGAACAGCTCAAGTGAAGAAAAATAAGTCATATGACTTGTGGAAATCATATGACATGTTAAATTGAATACTCAAAATGGGTAAAGTGCAACTCTGAAGTGAATAGGATAGAGAATGCATGAAAGAAGGCTGGAGCTTCTTTGGAGTTATACTGGAGTTGTAACAGAGTTATACTTTGACAGGACCTTAGAGTGAAGTCCTAAGCAAATGAATAGAGTGCAAGTGTAGTCTTGGCACAGGAGACTACAAAGAGAGGAAATAAAAAAAAAGAGGACCACAAGGATGGCTCACTGAGTGTTCAATGAGTGCCGGAAAACAAGAGTCTGGGGTTTTCCCATTTGATAGGGCTAGAAAACCAGCTATGGATTGCAAGACTTGAGGAAAGGACTGGAGGAAATGGAAGGGAAACTGGACTTCTGGCTTAGGAATGGTGGTAGATGGATTGCATGATGGTGGTGGTCAAGTGCTTAGGTACATCTCTAACAATGTATAGTAAAGATATATAAAACTGTAAAATGGCAGGAAAGAAACAGATCTGGTGCATGAGAAAGTGATCTGGTATACAGTGTAAAACAGCTAGAGACCTTGGCGTGAAGTTCTAAGCAATGAATAGGGTGTGAGTGTAGTCTTGACCCAGGGGATTGCAAAGAGAGGAAAGGAAGACTATTCAAAGAAATCACTGCAATCCTAGTCAAAACATATGCCTCCTACAATCTCATCATTCTAACATAGAGGTAGAGGACGACAACTAGAGAATTACAGGAGAAGGTGAGAAAATTCCAATGCAGGAAATGATGCTGGTAATTATGGACCATCACCTTTGCCTTCACTGGCAATCTCTTCCCTCTTCCAAGCCTCTTATGGCTATCCAAAGATGTCTAATATATGGTACTGGTAAAGAATGTCAGCAGATCTACCAAGAATTTGCACATGTGTCCCTGAAAAGATGTCTTGGAAGAGATTACAGAAGATTACAGTGAAGAAGAGCTGCAATCATCAGAGAAGAAAAATATAGGCATCTTAGAATGGTTTAATGACAATTCTCTCTTTTGCACAGACATTCCTCCCTCACCTCTTGTTTGTGTCCTTTTTCATACTCTTGCAACTTTGATGAGCCCTTCAGAAGTTTTCTCAAAATATCAGTCTATTTCCCTCAAGCTTTCTCAATTCCTTATGTCATTTGTTTCATTCAAAATGTCTTGATTTGATCTGGGATATTTTCTGATGATGTATTGTCAAACCTGCACTTCTTTGCAGAGAGCTACAATACTCAACTAGAAGCAGTATCATCAAGACCAATGCCAAAATGGTATTGAGTTACAAAAACATCTAGTCCATGAATCAAACAAGATACAAAGAACTTAGAACAAAAGAATGGAAAATGAGAGATTGAGAATCAAAGTGGAAAAGAAGAAGAAAGACTCAGAGAAGGCAAGGTTTAACCTCTGAGAAACAATCTGTTGCAGAAGTCAAAGAGAACCTACTCTCTTCACATGATGCAACTCAAGAATTCAGAACACAGGAGATTACAAATCTAACTGAACATGAATCACAAATGGATATAGTGGATCAATTCAGGATATCAGGAAGATTGAATAACTTCAACTGAAGATCTAACAATGGAAGACCAGACTTTCAAGCTATTTTTGATCATTACATGTTTGATGACATCTTTGATCAGCATTTTACTAACATCATTCTTCTTAGCTGAAATTAAAATGGCTCAACTTCCCACTAATCCTACAACTCTTCAAACTGATAGGACACTTTTGGGTCAAATTCCTGTCCTAACTGGTCACAATAACTACCCAGAATGGAGAGAAAGGATGATGAACTTTCTTAAGGCCTATAATCTTTGGGGACTTTCTGAAGGAACTTGCACCTGGGTCAGCACCATTGCAGCAAGCAGATCAAACTGGTGTTTGCTTGATGACAGAGTCTATGGAAACCTTTGCATCTCTGTAGACACCAACATCACTGCAAGACTTTCAATCTATAATATTTACTATATTATTGGAGGAACTGGAGCAGATGCCAATGACATTGCAAACTCCAAGACCTCTGATTTCTGGATTGCTCTTCAGAATCTTTATCAAGCATCTGGAATCTCAGCACAGTTCAGCCTTCAAACTGGCCTCAACAATGTCAAGATCAGAACAGACAATGTTGAACAGTTCACAAAGGACATGAATTGTGTCCAAACTCTTGTCAACAAGCTTGAACCTGCTGGAGATAATCTGCTTGAGCCATGCACTGCATGGTTTGACTACCAAAACATCTCAACCACCTTGTGTCAAACTTGACACAATAGCAAATCTTACCCAAGATCACATTCACAATGCTGTCCTTGCAGAGATAAATCTCAGAAAAGTGCAGGGCACACAAGGTCCTTCAAAAGGACATTCCAAGGCTGTTGCAGAAGCATCAAATGCAATCACAAACAGAACAAATCCTTTCAAGAGAGGGCCACCATAGCAAAACAAGTGGCAATCTCAAATCATGAAACAAAGCTCCAGTGAGCACACCCAAGGTAAAAATGGGCCACAAACCCACAAAAAAGGGATTTAAACCTGGTGCCTCTCAACATCAAGAGAGGAAGCAGCAGAGGTGTTTTGGTTATCAAAATCAGAAGAGGAAAACTGGCAAAGGATGAGGATCTGATGCAAAGATGGTAGAAGGCTTTATTAGAATGGTAGAAGGAGAGTCTGAAGGAGATGCTGAACAGTTCTTTGATGCCATAGAGGATAGCAAAGAAGCTGACATTAGAGACTATCATAATTCACTCACCACCACTCTCAACAATGAACAGAATGAAGACACTGGAATGGATATGACTGGTGCACCATATCAAGTATGGGATTCTCTCTACACAACACCACCTATAACCATTCAACCAGTGACATCACCCACTCTATCAATAATCTTGCTTTCAGAAGAGCCTATGCTCATCAGTAGGCCCTTTCTTATTCCAAAGTGTACACTCTCATTCTAATCCACTTTATTGCAGAGATAACCTGCCAGAAGGCAGAGACTCTTCTAATCAAACAGAAGAAGGAGGACAAGCACCTCTAGTATGCAACAGGAGAAAAGATAAAAAAGAACAGAGGAAGCAGATTCTATTTCAAGGAGGATTAACAGATCAAACAGAAAGCATAATGTGGGAAGATCAAACCCATTGGTATGGAGATCATCATAAACCCTATGGTTCTTGCAGATATGGTTATTACCATCCAAACTGGAATACCCCTGGGTATCACCCAAGGAACAATCATTATGATCCAGACATAGGAGATCCATTACAATGTAAACCTTGGAGAGCAATCAAATTATGGTGACTGTTATACTGTGAGAGACAGGAACATGGGAATGAATAGCTTAGCTACATCTTCTCCAATGCAAAACATATTCACAATCACAGACTTCCAAACAGAAGATCACTGGCTTGTTGACAGTGGATATTTTGATTATCTTTCACCATTTATAGATGACTTTGCCCACATAGGCAACAGAACTTGGTATGTCAAAACTGCTGACAATTCACCTTTGATAGGATATGGACCTGGAATGGTTATCATTCAGCAAGATGGTAAATCTCCAGTTACCCTAGAAAAAGTCTGATATACTCCAGAAGCAAAAGAGTGTCTACTTTCACTTCCAACTCTCACTCTGAATGGCTGCAGATGTGAGATTGAAAGAAAAGAATTCAAAATTTGAAACAAGTATGGCAGACTTGTGATACAGCCATCTGCTTTATCACCACAGTCAAAGTTACATTGGTTTTTGTCATCTCAAATCACACCAATGAATAACCAAGCAGCTACACTACAAGAGACCTCTTCATATGAAATATGGCATCAGCACTTTGGACACACAAGTGATAATGCTTTGAGACATGAAGTTAAAAATCTCACTAGCCTACCTCAATGTGCCATTTCCCTGTCTTGTCCTCCTTGTAAAGGATGTGCTATGGGCAAAATGTATAACAGATCTTTTCCAGACTCTTCAAAAAGAGCAACATGCATGCTTGAACTGGTACATACAGACCTTATGGGTCCTTATCCAGCAGAACCAAGATCAAGAGCATGATATGTTCTTACTTTTATAGATGATCACTCTGGTTTTTGCACTTGTTGCATCTATCAGAGACAAAGCTGCTGCTGCACAACATTTTCAAAATATGGTTTCTTGGGCTGAAAGCTTTACTGGTCAACAGCTCACCTCTGTTTGTTCAGACCAAGGAGGAGAGTTCATGGGCAAACTTCATGCATTCTTTACTTCCAGGGATCTCACTTGTTACAATCGACCCCTTTTTCCCTTATCACTTACATATGCATGGGTACAAGTCCCAACTTGGACGTTCATTTCTTTTCATCACTGACTATGATACCATGACTCCCCATCCACTTCCATTGTATTCTATGTGATTCCAGTTGCCTTGTCAGCAATTCCATCCATGTCTACCCTAAATCCTCTCTGTACCTATATAAGCTTCTTTGTACCATACTCATATTTCCCAAGCTAGACCTCCCCTTCATGTACCTCAATACACTGGGTCTTCACTCCACTCCTCATCCCTCATCTTAGTCCCTCCTCAGGAATTTCTTGCTCTTTGAGACTTCATAACGCTCTCAAGGCCATGCTGTTCTAAGGGAACCTCTTGTTCACCTTGAGATGTTAGATCATCGAGACAGAATGAGCAGAAAGCCTTGTTCTCCTAGAACCCTTGATCCTCATCCTCATAGAGCAGCTTGCCCTGCTCTCCTTCATCCTTAGTACCCTAGACTCTCTTTAGGGGCTACATCCATCTCTATCTGAGGTAGTGGTAACATCACTCATCAAACAACAGTATCTCACACTCCTCAACAAAATGGTTGAGCAGAGAGATTTAACAGAACCATAATGAAAAAAGCAGAAGCTATGCAACACCATGCATGCTTATCAAAAGCCTTTTGACAAGATGCAGTAGAAACAGCAACTTTCATCTATAACAGACAACCAATGCATTGTCACAACTGGAAAACTCCTATTGAAATCTTCAAAGGTGGTAACAAACCAAATGTCTCTTACTTTCAAGTATTTGATTGTAAAGCATTTGTATATATCACTCCAGAACAAAGAAGAGATAAACTCAGTGCAAAAGCTGAAGAAATGACCTTTATAGGTTACATACCAAATATCAAAGGCTGGAGATTTTAATCAACAACCAGAAGAAAAGTCTTTGACTCCACACAAGCCATTTTCAATAAATAAGTGTTCTCTCATTGTCTCAAGGGTCAAGAAGGTGGACCAATTCCAATTTCAGTAGAGGACAAAGAAACAATAGCAAATGATGCCCTTATTAATCAAGAAGATCAAGAATCTTGAAAAATACTGGTACAACCTCAAGATCTGGTAGTACCACTATCAATACCAAGAGCAAATTTGAATCCCAATCAACCACAAGCATCACTAGAAGGCAGTACTAGTGATGATAACTCCTCAGGAGATCATCCAGACACATATTCCACTTCCTCAATAACATCACCAACTCCCTCTAAAGTCTTGACTCCAAAGAAGATGAAACTACCTTCATATTGCTCTATAACTTTCTCCCCTTTCAGGTAAGGAACGAAGTGTCCACTTTCAAAAGAAGATGTAGATAGACACAAAGTGAAACAAATATTAATTCCACAACAAGAAGTAACTGAATCAGAGGAATGTGTTTCAATAAGGAAAAGAGACTGGATGGCACCAAGGCAACCTGAAGACAAATCTCTTGTGAGATTCAGAGCATGTCCTCATCAATATTATCCTACTAGGAGAGAACATGAACAAACCTTCAGACCTCCTGAAGAACCTGTTCAAAGATCCACAAGGATTGCCCAAAGAAGAGTCCAACCAGACTCTGCTTATGGAGATCTCACTTCCATAGAGATAGAACAACATGGAGTTAGGGCTTCAATACAAACATCTATTCAAGAGGATGTACAAATTCAGAAGGAGCAAGTTCAAGAAGAACAAGCTCATGATGAAGAAATGAAAGAACCAACCAATTAAGAAAGTCTAGAATAACTGTATGAACCAATGTTCAGCTTAGTTGCTTGACATTCAGTCAGACAAGTGTCAAACTTCAGACAAGATAGACAAGTCATGTCACAAGGTTGGATAGGTGGACTATTGGCAACAGCAGTAACAGGATCTGCTAACTAGAAAGTTCCAATGCACTACAAAGATATTATCAAGCTATCACAGGAACAACAGAAAGCATGGCAGGCTGCATGTAAAGATGAAATCAAATCTTTACATGACAGAAAAGTCTGGAAGCTTGTAGATTTGCCCATGGACTGTTAACCAGTGAAAGGGAGATGGGTTTTTGCTATCAGAACAGGCAACCACATCAAATCAAGATACATTGCAAAAGGCTTCACACAAATATTTGGTGTGGACTATGAAGATGCCTTTTCACCTGTTACTTTATTTGAGACAGTCAGGTTCCTTCTAGCTTTAGCAGTGCTACATGATTGGGAAATATCAGTGCTGGATGTCAAAACAGCATTTTTGTATGGAGATCTTGCTACATGACACAACCAGAAGGCTTCATAGATCCAAGGAATTCCTCAAAAGTCTGTCTATTAAATAAAGCCATATATGAATTAAAATAAGCTGTGCTCCAATGGAACAAGGCACTCCATGCTTCTCTTATCAAATTTGGCTATCAAAGACTATATGCTGACACCTGAGTTTACATAAAAAAGAAAGGGAGGATTCTAATAATCATTGTGATATACATATGTTGATGATGCACTTTTCATGGGTAGTGATAGAACACTAGTCCTCAAAGAAAAGGAATGTTTTATGAAAAGATGGAAATGCAAAGATCTTGAAGATGCAAAGGAATATCTATCCATGAGGATAACAAGAGATTGAATCAAGCAAACTCTTATCCTTGATCAAATAACCTATGCTAAAAAGGCTATCAAACATTTTGATCAAGAGAACTGCAAAACAGTTTCAACACCTTTACTCTCAGGATATGATCATGTGCCATCAACACAAGAAAAACCTGATTCCAAGATTCAAAGCCTCTTTCAATCAATAATAGGCTCGCTTCTTTTTCTAATGCTCAGAACAAGACCAGACATTGAATTTGCAGTAATTAAAATGTCACAGTTCTCTGTAAATTCAACATAAGAGCACCTGCAGAAGGTGATCTAGATAGTTCGCTATGTTTCTTCAACAAAGAAACTCTGCATCAAGTACTCTGCAAACAGTCCTCAAAATGGTCTTATAGCATATTCTGACACAGATTGGGCTGGAGATGTAGAAACATCAAGATCCACCAATGGATATGCTATATTCCTAGCAAATGGAATGATCTCATGGCTTTCAAGGTGACAAAAATGTTAGACTCTCATTCACTGAAGCAGAATACTGTGGAATGACAGAAGTGGCAAAGCAAATAGTCTGGATGAGAATCCTGTTTGAAGATCTAAGCTTTTCACTCAAGCCAATTCCTCTATGTGTGGACAATCAAGGTGCTATGTTCTTGGCATCAAATCCTGTACAGGAAGGTTGCACAAAACATGTCAGAAAGGATGATCACTACATCTGAGAAGCCATTGAGTTCAAAAAAGTTGAACTATTCTACATTGAAACCACAAAACAATTCACAGATATCTTCATCAAGAATCTGGGAAATGTCAAGTTTCAAGAAAACATAAAGGCTTTGAAACTTATTCCATATCTATCAAGTACATAACATTCTAGTGAGGATAAGTGTTGAGATTCTGTGAATTGAACAGTAGGTCTTGTGCTCTGTTAATATGGGCAGACCATAGTGACAATACACTATTCATGTTACTAAAGACATAGGTTGAGTATTAGGCTTGACTCACACATGAGTCAAACCTAATCAAAGTGTAATCTTATTACACTTGTCAAAGGATTGACCGCATGATGATCTAGATGCAGTCTTTATGACTCAGCTATAATATCATCAGTCTGGAGCTTTCTTAGCTCCACAACTGCTGTGTTGGGTTGACCCAGACTCAACCCCACTTATTTCAAATATGTGAAGCAGTTTGACAAATCCTCTGATGTCATTCTGACATCATCAACCTTGTTCTAGCTACATCACATACAAGTACACACAGATTCCTGGATGTATTTAAAGGTGATAGGTGCTGTGATGTAATTAGTAATGAGATTTATTTCCTCTCAAGATCAAGCTTCTAAGAAGCTCACAAGGATTGATCTCATCAATCTCAACTAACCCAAACTTGATCACAAGAATTTTAGTCTCTGTCTCAGTGAGTATCCTTGATTCACCTCTCTCTTCTCTGCCCTGCACAACAGAGTACCCTTGTATCCTCCTGTTATCTTACCCATAGAATAGGGAAGGTACACATTGACTTGTTAAAAAAAAGAGAGCATGCAAGGCATAATGTGTGCAATGTACTAATTTGAGGCTATAGTATTTCTGAAAGGAGCTCAGATCTGCTTGTTGGTCTAAAACTCCATAACCTCTGAAACCACAATATTCTGCAACACAGTGTCATTAAAAAGTGCATCTGAGTCCTTCAGACAATGAACAGTTGCATCTCTGTGGAGGTTACAAAGGTCAGGGATATTCATCTTCTCTAACATCCACAGGATATCATCAATATCAGATGGGCTTTTCAGATGCAACATGTATTGTGCCACACCATTCCACCATTTTTCTTTTCCATATTGACATGCATTGCAGTAGTGTGATACATTTGGCCAGTTGCATCAGATTAAGTTTAGTGTATGCAATCACATGATTTTCTTCCATTATCACCTTGGTGTGACTCAGTATATAGAAATATTCTAAGCCCATTTGGTGAGCTTCAATATGAGAGATAGGTAAGGGTGGTTGAGCCATCATAGATTAGAAAGCTGGCTCAACCCAGTGGTTAACATGATATGAACAGCCAAGGTGTAGTTTGAGAAATGTCTCAAGTGGTGTTAGGCAAGTCAGCTCAGTGATAGCATACTATTCCATCCTGTTAGAGCCATGTGGGTGAACTCCAGTATAACTCCGAAACTCCGAAGCTAGTGATAGGACCTTAGCTTCACCTTATGTGGTGCACCACTATCCAAGTCTCAGTGTTGTGGTCCTGTATTTGTGGAGGGTCAGAGGTGCGGAGTTGAGTTGTCTAGACTCAGAGGAGGATGATGATATCTGTCAGAGTTCAGCAGAGAGCCAAGCATCAAGCTGATCAAAGAGAGAGAACATTGAGTACTCAATTCAATATTACAACTGGATATGTACAGTGGAGATGGTACAGAATGTATACTATGGAGTGCATTGGATTTGTAATGAAGTCATAAGGATGAGTAATAGAACAGAGGTTGGGGATCTATGAACTGGAGCTGCACACTGGTTGTGCAGTTCACTGGAGCTGTGCTGCACAGGAACGGAGAAAGATATGGAGTGTGAGAACTAACTAAATGAGGAACAAGGGAGTCATGTGATATATCTACATAGATCCGAAGTTATGAGAGTACATAATTGGTGAGTTCTCACCAGAGATACAAATGGAGTTGGTTCCAGAGGGACTGGAGTTGTCATGGATATGACACATATGGTGTATTCAGCAGCATGGGCAGTTGGCACATTTTTTAGATCTACCTTTTCCTCACACAATTCCATTGTTCCACATAGCTCAGTTGCCTATGTATCTCAATAGAATGTACTTCCAAGTTAAACAAGCCCATTCTGTGCAGAATTGACAGAGATCCTGCATTTCATGTTGTTACACCTATGAATCATGCTTTGTCACCTGTCAGCTGATGCCATTCTGAGTTACTTAAAGCTGAGTTTCATTGTGCACTGAATGCACCTGGTGGGCACAAAGGCTTTTGAATCAAACTTCAATCAGGGACTCATTCTGGTCCGGAAGTCCAAAGGGAGACATGGCAAGCTTTGTGCAACGTCTGATCCAACTTACAAGGCTCAGATCTGTGCCACCCTCGATGGCCTTGCAAATGGCCCATACAAGAACATCTCTGCAGCTGTGCATGCACAGAACATAAGTTGATTCTTAATCAGTATGATTTCCCTTCTCAGCAATTTAAATCTATAGGTTGCACACTCAATGCTTGGCGACCGCCACTGTGAGGTTCATGGTTCATGCAAGGAAGTGTCAAAATGCAACACCTCTGGTCTCCGGTCCTCTCTGAGGTCATCCACTACAACTCCAAGGTTGATGCGCACCAAGTCCCTCAACTCCACTCTGGAGCATCTCAGAATTAACTGTTTCACTCAGTAAGGTCCTTTTCTCTCTTCGGACCTCATATATCCTATTCCGGACATTACATCGGAGTTACATCGGAGTTCAAGCACTCTAATCTCCATCACTATTTAGTTAGTCCAGTTTTGTCATTCCTCCCTCAGTTGTTCCACTACTACTGTGCAACTGAGTCTGGGTACTTCTACCCCTCCATAGCACACATATTCTGACAGGAAGCCCACATCAAGAATCAAATCCTTACTCCCACACAGGAAGAAGTTATTGCTGATTGGTGCAAGTCAGCATCCTTGTCTATAACCCCCTCCACCCTTCAAAGCTTTGTGCACATGTCAAGGCTCTGACTGGCTGGTTGCCTTCAAGAAACTGGCACAGATACTTCTTGCATTGCCATGATACACTCCTCATTGGCCGTCCTCAAAACCTGGATCTGAAACATGCTCACAATTTCAACAAAGAGATGGTCAGTGAAATTTTCAAGATGCAGAAGAAGCTCGAGGTGAAGCATGGTACAATTCCACCTGAGCACAAGTGGAATGTCAATGAGAAGGGGAACCATATAGGTGGTGGGAGAAAGAACACAGGCATGCAATACATCCAGAGTACTGGTGATGCCAAGCATTACTGTATCCACAGTGATAACCTAGAGCTCATGACCATTATTGAGTGTGCTAATGCTGTTGGGGCAAAGGTGCCCCCATGGTTTGTTCATTTGATGGGCCCACCCTCTGATATCAGACATTTGGAAGGTGAAGTTGGCGGGTGAGTGAAGACAATCTGACATCCATGTATACAGACTAACACAAAATACTTCAGTGTCTCATTTTCACAATCTGGCTGGACAGATTGAGAGATTGCAGCATACTGGCTTGAGCACTGTTTTATTCCAGTTGCAGAAAAGCACTGTGTTGACCCTATGAAACTGATCATACTCTTTCTTGATGGCCACGACTCACATGAGATGGATGCATTCAGAACCATTGCATTCAAACATGATCTTGTTATTCATGCCTTTCCTTCAAAGACAACACACAAGCTACAGCCGCTTGACATCAGGGTTTTTGGCAGTCTTCAGCATGCATGGACAAAGCACTGTGACAAGTGGATCAGTGAAGGAGTGGAAATCACCCACTATAATTTCATTCACAAGTACATGTCAATCCATCATGTCATCACACCAGAGCTTGTTCAGAAGGCATTTCAAAAGACTGGACTTCATCCATTGAATCCAACCATCTTTTCAGAGGAGGACTTTGCACCCAGTCTCATATC
>JBBPTO010001730.1:0-13840 GCA_038094155.1 Pulveroboletus cf. aberrans
TTGTAATTCTTGTAATAACCAGTGTGCGTTATGGTCGCATTCCCGTCGCTATTCAGTTCAAGGACGCACCGCTTACCTTATTTCTGACGCTAATGCTAATTACGATTGTCCACAACGACGCTTACATTGTTAACTTGTACACCCACACATACGTCTGCATGCACTTGACGACTGACATTGCTATACGGACTATTATTACTGCGTTCTGGAGTCATAAGAACCTTGGTAGACAGGACTTGGAATTCGTCGTCCGCAATCATGGCCTCCATTAGCAGCACTCCGAATCCTGCATAAACCATTTGATTCGTACTGACAATGATTCGAGCCAATAAGTTACACCTCAGGCCGACCACCCTCGATCTGTCTAATGGCGTCTCCTGCGTCATATAACATCGGTGGATCCAAATTGCTCTGGACTCCGGGGCAGCCAGGCCATGCAGTCTGCGAGAATCTGAGAAGGGAAATCGACATGAGGTGAGGTTTAAAGCTAAGTTCATCGATTTCATTGCGGTTTCCCCCCGACGACTGGACACCTGTTGCAGAGGACCACAATCATAATCTCCGTGCCTGTTCGGTGTCTAATTACACATTCTGACTGGATTTGTGGAGTTTCATAGGTATCGCAGCTTCCGTTCCACCTCAACTAAGTACGACG
This sequence comes from Pulveroboletus cf. aberrans, assembly GCA_038094155.1. Taxonomy (NCBI): domain Eukaryota; kingdom Fungi; phylum Basidiomycota; class Agaricomycetes; order Boletales; family Boletaceae; genus Pulveroboletus; species Pulveroboletus cf. aberrans. Next base: position 656 of record JBBPTO010001730.1, read on the forward strand.
CTTTCAACCTCTGGTTAGCTGATTTGTGCGCTGAATGGGGGCCAGTGAGGGCCATGGCCGTCTCCGATCAAACGGGGCTTGCATTTGCTCCGAGTTGCACCTGACCGAGAGGGTCACCTCGTCAAGTGTCAGGGGCGACCAGACCTAATAGTTATCGTGCTTTAAATCTGAAACGATCATCATGGTCGTCGATTTCAACCGGATGAAATGATTTGCTTGGATCAATATGTGGCTCTGATTATGCGACGTTTACACTGCGGTCTGCAGGACCCCGGGCCTCGCGTCGTGGTTCAGGAGGGCCAGGCCGTTTGACCTGTATCTGCCAGTGGTTCGTTGATCACGCTATGAACCGGAAAGCTCTTGCTGACAACCAGGTATAAGTACGGACGTTGTTTCCTTGTTGCTATCCCGGCTCTTCTAAGCATCCATTATGGTCTTCAGGGGCCTCTTCATTCTGACTACCGTGATGTTGGTGCCTCTTTCTCAGGTCGCGGCTGTACAGCCGGAGGTATTTGGCCGTGATGCATAGACAATAGAAATCTATTACCCTGACGTGGACGCCGTTTGGCAGAAAAATCAGTACCAGAAGGTCTCTTGGTACGTCGACACACTTTTCCTCTGCTCTTGATGAAACTTATCACAATGTTTGCAGGGGTGCTTATGGTGGGCCTCGGGCTGAACACGTTTTCAACCCTGAAGGCACGATATACCTCGTCAGTGAATAGGAGATTATGCCGGAGAGTCTGGCAGGTATCTCGCCCATTTCTCTGAATATCAAAGCTGAGCCAGGTTCACAGGTAATGTCCTGAAGGATAATTTTCATATTCTGGATCGCGAAGTCAAGATTATTGTCCCCGATGTCCCCGGTGGGGCCTACAAGATCACCAGTAGGTCGACCTGCGAGTACTCCGACATCTCTACCATGATTGACTCGCTCTCCTGTAAATTATTTAATGGTGTCATAGGAAACCGGAGTGAATCCTTCTCGATCCTCTAGGGCCGAAAGTCAGAGAGGTTATACCTATAATTGTAGACATAGTAATGATTGCAGTGGACGCATACTGGCCTGTCGTCCACAGCGCACGGACTTCCGCACATCACTCCTTATTGATTCAGCTCCGAACTCCATATACCATTTGAATTCGACCGGGAAGTGACACCAATCACTGAGATTACTCTCGACATGTACAAGTCATAACTTCGCAAGTCATTGCGGCCGCGTCCAGGAATTCAGCGTGTATGCGTCTATTCCCCCGTTTGTTGGGATACGAGGGCTAGTGGTATAATAGACGCCCTTACCCGATCATTTGCGCCAGGCCATGTTTTCATTTGATTGGTGTGGGGTGTGGAAACCTCCACGGCACAAACTTGATCATTGACGGAAGAAGGGCGACCGCGATGTGGTGCCATAGTTATTACTACTAATGAGTCGGTAGGGAGACAAGCACGGTTGAAACGTTGACGACCCAACACTGGGCGCCACCGTGACCGGCGAAGAACCTGAAGGCGAAACAGGAGAGTCCGAAATGCTTCTGTCAATGCTTCTAAACTTCTATTCACGGCCGAATCCGTAATCCAATCTTAATGATCGTCCTTGAGTATCACCTTACTGGCTGACTCTCTGGGGATGATTCGATATATCACCACACACGTTGTTTACCACACGAGCCGTGCATCTGGAGCTGCCGGTGGGAACGGCGGGATTGATCCGGGGCTTTACGCCTGGCTGTCAGGGCATTAAGAGGTTGGGGAAGCGGAGCCCTTTCAAGTTACCACCACGCGCTGGAATGTCCCAGTACTACAGGATAATGGATACAGACGGATTCAAAAAAAATGCATGCGCTTGACGACGGAACCCTTCTCAACGAGACAGCAACTGTTCTGCAACGATTCGATTCACTCTCGGGTCGATCTTTCCTAGTATCTCTATAGTCTCCGTCTTCGGCGCGGTCCGCGTCAGTAAAGCGTGAAATCTCCCCCGCTGAAGATCCACTCACCCACAATCGCCTCGAGATCTCATTCCCCTCTTTGCTCAAAATAAAGTCGCTCTCCTCACGGACCTCACACAAAGACACGTATCGTCCGTGCCTGATCCGTTCCCCCGGTTCCACAGCGGCATGCACGAGCGTGCGACTCCCCACGTCAGTGCTGCGCGCCAACAGTCCCTTTATCACACGGAAACTGACGTTCATGAACAAGTTGCTCTCGATCGAGCGCGCGAGGCGCGAGTGGCAGAGTCCCGGGTTGATGGCTGACACAGCGACCGGCGTCGGATCCGGCAACCGAGAAGCCAGTTCGCGGACGAACATGATCTGCAACACTTTGTGTGATTTTCGCGACGAGGTCAGCCATCGCATACGTCCGACCTGTTCAGAGCCCGCGAGATGGAACGTCACTCACGTTTCGAGAGTGAGTAACGGGTGTTCATGATGCCCCTGCGAATGGATCAGGTGAAAGGAATTCGGGCCGTGTTGCGGAGTACTTACGGAGTCGTGCAGTACGCCTCGTCGTTCAGCTTCTCGAGGATCTTGGGCCAGGTCGTTGCGCCTGCAAGACTATTGTCCCAGAAATGAGCTTCGCTCGAAACGATGACGAGTCTCGAAGCATTGGCTGGTGTTGTCGACTTGACGAGGTGAGGGAGCATTAGAATGCTGAGCAAGGCCGTTGATAGGTAGTTGACTTGCAGCCTGAGACAGACGCCGTGTGTCAGTACCAGAATGTCGCGCCGCACGTGTGCTCGCGAGCGTACGTGGTCTCCCATCCGTCCCGTGTCTTCCCGTAGGTCATGGTCGCCACGCCTGCATTACCAATAAGAGCATTCACCGAGATGCCCTCTGACTCGACCTTGTCAGCAAACTTGCAGACAGAGTCAAAGGAACCCAGATCGAGGGGCCAGGCATCAATACGTTCGTTCCGAGTTCGCTGTTTCACGTCTGTGACAAGGTCTGTCGGTCAGCAATGGCGTAGGTCGACGAACAGAGCCTCACACCTTGTTTGGCTTGCCAACATTTGGCCTCGTCGCGGGCGGTGAGAACAAGCTGCTTGGGGTTTAGTTTAGCCAGATGAACGGCTGCTTCAAAGCCCAGGCCAACGTTCGTGCCAGTGATGATAATCGATTTGTTGCTCTGGTCGGCGTTTGGGACAGGGATCGTCGTCCATTGATCGCGGAGAAAAGACCATACAGTGAACTTGCCCATGACGACGGTGGAGTTCTGATGATGCTGGGTTCCCGTGCGAGATGACGATGATAGGATGAGAAATAGTACTTTCGGTGTTATCCACGATGAAACCCTGCAATCATATGGATTCTGGAACTTGCTAGTGTCAACACCACGCGGCCAACTCACCATCACGACCCTGAAACGAATCAATGTGATTGGATGAGGATCATGTAACGAACATTATGCATCGTGCCTAGATAAGTGTCCCACCCTGGATGAGCTTCAGACTGTATCAGGCAGTGTTTCAGGCACAGTCAGGCATCGTCTATCTCGCCGCACCGAGTGCATTCCTCCACACAGATCCGCCAACATCTCCTAAAACCCTCTCTATCTCGGCCTGCTCCAAGTTGAGGATAACCTTCCGTTCGCTGAACGGTTTTCGTGCAGCTGTAAATCCATCTTCCATAAGCATCGCCCGGGATGCAAGGAGGGAATCCAGGACAAAGGTGAGCTCTCCGAGCGTCGGTGCATGGGTGGACACCCCCTCCCCAAGGGTCTCCACGTAGATTAGGTGCTGGCGCTCAATCTGTCGATCGTCATAAATGTCACGTCACCAACGGATAGAATGGAATGCTTTACCTCTCCCCATTTAATTTCTTCCACGCCCTCCCTCTTCATACATTTTACCAGAGCAGCCAGCATGATCCGCTCGTGTAGACTCAATTCTTTCAAGAACGCTGCGGTTGGACTGTTCTGCATCACTTTAATAACCTCCTTCACGTCATCTATACGCGCGGTGTTTCCCTTTGGATGTACAAGTTCGACAGCACGCCTGCAAATGTCCAAAACACGGCGAGCGTCACCCGAAATAGAGGCCACTTTCATGGAGGCAAACTTGACGCCATCAGCAGTGATAACATCGTGTTGGTATTGCGAAGGGAGATCCTCTTTGGCGGCGAGGAGACGTGAGCGTACGATTTCGTCGAGTTGAGGGGTCGTATATGGTTGGAAATTGATGCGGGTCATTCCTGCATGTGGCCTGTAAGTCGCAGTCGGACATTCGAATCGACGGTCCCTCACCTAACCGACTTCGAACACGCCCACTCATAACCCTCTCCGGAAGGTCCATCGTGTTCGCGACGGCAAGCACGACAAGCTTTGAACCCGCCAACGTCGGCCAGTTGAAAAAGTTGTAGACGACGTCTTGTTTCGTCGTCACCAGCTGGTCCAGTTCGTCCATCAACACCACGCTGATGTGTAGATGATCAGCAACTGACGTCATCCACTCAGAACCACTACTAACCATGCGTGATCACCAGGACCCGCCCTAACGCTAGCGCTAAAGTGGTTGCTAAGCCGTTTTAGGGCTTCCTTCGAGCTAACCTTCAAATGACCCTCTGCAGAGATATCATGGCCGGAAATCGTTTCCCAGAGGAGGTTGTATGCTGCGGGTGGCTCTGGGATTCTGAGCCCGTTGATCTCGACGTACGTGAATGGAACTGTTTCCTGCACAAAAAGCGTAAGTAGCAGTTGTTCATGAAATCTGGAACGTACCCCATCTTCTGCCATGCGCTTGAGCTCGCGTACGACGGCATGTACTGTGGCTGTTTTCCCGGTGCCAGGTACTCCTGAAATATCTACGGGGTTCGACGGTTAGAAGACCTTGGTACACGTACGAAATACCCACAAACACATCCGCCGCTCCCTTCTTCGAGGAGTTCCTCGACCGTACGCAAAACACGGCTGTACTCTTCCCCTCGACATGGTAGGACATCTGGGCGTGCAGCTACGTGTAGAACATGCATGGCTCTCAACCACGCATCCTGAGGTAACTTGTGCAGTTGCTTGTAATGTTCTCGTGTGAGGTCTGGAGGTGGGAGGCGTACGACCGCGCGTTTGCGATTGTTTCTCTTCCGAATGGCAGCTTTGGAATGGGGTGTGGGTGCGGCCAGCTTGTTTGAGCGACCTTTTCGTGGCGTGGACTTGGATGGGGTGCCAGTTGTACGCTTACGTTTCCGCGAAGGTGTCTTTGGGAGGTCATCCTCGAGCGGATCGCTGTGTGTGTCACCTTCAGGTTCAGAGTCATCGTGCGAAATAGAAAGCTCTTGACCCGCATCGTCCGCAGATTCCTGGTATTCGTAGTCGGCATCCATTTCCCGTGCTGACCCCTCGTCCTCCTCGATGACTCTGTTCAGCTTCTGGCGTTTCTGAGCCCGGAGAGCGTTCTGTTTTGGGGACTCTACGGCAACGTTCCAGGACCTTCCACTGGTCTGTTCTTCGTTTGTCTCTGAGAGGGCACGCTGTTTGTGCAGACTCCATGCGAAATCATAGTAGAGCCCTTTCCTGGCATCTAGAGCGAAACGGCAGTAGAATAGCATGGTGTCGCATTGTCTACGTCTAGAGGGTACGGCTTGAGTTGAGCTTGCATGCGGGGGTTGATCCGTTACGGTGCAGTGGCGGAGAATATTAGAGGGTGGCAAAACTGCCTCGGTATCGAGGGTGAAATACACTTCATTCTTTTGACGCGGGTTGGGCTTGGTCAAGGTATGCCATTTGCAGACTTACCTCGGTGTGCTCCCTTTGCGGACGTACGCGAGGTAGTTCAATTGGCCGCTGAAACCAATGTATACGAACGAACATGTTGTTCTGTCCCTCCGACCCGTCCGCCCAGAGTTCCCACATGGATGCAATGACACCAACGCTTTCGGACTTGATGGTGCCCGTCGAAATGCACACGGTGTCCCCCACGCTAAACACCTCCTGGGCATTCGTGTCTGAGCGTGGTCTGCAGTTGAAGGACCGTGGCAGGTGCGGCCTCGAGCGGGTAAACGAGGAGTAAAAGCGCGTCTGCATGTCGGTTGCGGGTTTCCAGTTGTCATCTTCTGCAAGGGCATGGTAGTCCTGGGGTCGGGATGGTCTAACGTAGAACGGCTCGGACGACCAGGAGGTGGATTTGTCAGCCCACGCGCCGGGCGTGACGAGCTGCTGGTAGCGCTTCGATCGGCGGGTGGGTGTCGCGTCCATGATGGCCGCGTCTGTCACGCGCGTGACTGCAAAAGTCTGGCGGAACCATCGGTGAGCATCGCTCCTTGACTCGACACCGCCGATCCGATCGTTTCGCAGTCATGCTCGTCCTATCCGGATCCTCTGCTCTCACAGAGACAAAGCGCCAGATCCTCTTGCGCCAAATTCGTACTCTCGTTCCCGACGTCCTCGCTCTCGACGCGGTATTCATTCACTTCGTCCAATGCGCGCGGAACTCGCAATCGCTCGCTGCCCTCCTTGATTATGGCGACAGCGTCCAATTACCCAGCACGGTCCGAAGCACTGCCTATGTGATCCCGAGAGCAGGGTCTATATCGCCCTGGAGCAGCAAAGCGACGGACATCGCCGCCATCTGCAATCTCGGTGACCACGTCGAGAGAGTCGAGCGCGGCGTCGCATACGCCTTTCATCTGAGGGAGGGAAAGACGCTGGACGTCTCCCTGATCTCACATCTGTTGCATGACCGCATGACGCAGTCTATCCATCTCTCCATGCCCCATGAAGACGCGCTATTTAGGCACCAGGATCCTAGCCCTTTGCGAACGATCGAGTTGACGAACCCAACCGATAAAGTACCGGATGCCGCAGCCGCCAGAGAACGTCTCTCTGCGGCCAACAGAGCTCTGGGCCTTGCCCTTGCATCCGACGAAATCGATTATCTCGTCCATGCTTTCGTATCTGGTGCTTCTCCGATCAACCGCAATCCCACAGATGCAGAACTCTTCATGTTTGCTCAAGTCAACTCGGAGCACTGCAGGCACAAGATCTTCAACGCTTCCTGGACCATCGACCAAGTCCCTCGCGATAAATCCCTCTTTCAAATGATCAAGCATACCGAAGCGATCTGTACCAACAAAGCCATCTCTGCCTACTCTGACAACGCCGCCGTCCTTGCAGGCTCTTCCGTTCCTGTATTCGGAATCTGGACTCAAGGATCCCAGGACATTCAAGTTTATGCGTCAAGCAAAGTCCAACCATACCCTATCCTCATCAAGGTCGAAACCCATAATCACCCGACAGCAGTTTCTCCGTACCCAGGAGCGGCAACTGGTTCCGGCGGCGAAATCCGCGATGAAGGTTCCGTCGGACGAGGATCCAAGCCCAAAGCTGGCTTGGTCGGCTTCACTGTATCCAACCTCCTTATCCCAGGTTATGAGCAACCATGGGAAACCGACTTTGGTCGTCCGTCCCATATCGCATCCGCTCTAGAAATCATGTTAGATGGTCCGTTGGGTGCGAGTGCATTCAACAATGAGTTTGGACGGCCGGCACTCGCCGGGTACTTTCGGACGTTCTCCGAGTCCGTTCCTGCTTCGGAGGATGGCACGAAGGAGATCAGGGGGTACCACAAACCAATCATGATCGCGGGTGGTTACGGAAACGTGCTCCCAAGCTTCGCAAAGAAATCCACCATCAAGCCTGGCGCAAAGATCGTCGTGCTGGGTGGTCCCGGAATGCTAATCGGTCTGGGAGGCGGGGCTGCGTCTAGCCAAGTGTCCGGTGCTAGCTCCGCGGAGCTCGACTTTGCATCCGTGCAACGAGACAACGCTGAAATGCAGAGACGGTGTCAACAGGTCATTGATGCCTGCATAGGGCTGGGAGAAGGAAACCCGATTCAGAGCATTCATGATGTTGGAGCCGGCGGATTATCCAATGCTCTACCGGAGCTGGTGCATGATTCTGGCCTCGGAGCGACATTTGAGATAAGAGACATTCTTGTTGCAGACAGTTCCATGTCACCGATGGAGATTTGGTGCAACGAAAGTCAAGAGCGATACGTACTTGCGGTCTCCGTTGAGAGGGCCAGTATATTCGAGTCGATCGCGAACCGGGAACGGTGTCCGTTCTCTGTCGTCGGTCGTGCTACAGAGGAAGAGCAGCTCGTCGTCACCGACCGCCTTCTTGGCCAGGATGTCATCAACCTGAAGATGTCCACCCTTTTCGGCAAGCCACCTCGCATGTCCAGAAAGGACCAAAAACGAAGAGTTGTATTCAACAACTTTGACCCGTCCCTGTCGACCTATCTCCCAAATGTCACCGACCCTATCTCAACTGCAGTCGACCGCGTATTCCGCCTTCCGTCCGTCGGCTCAAAGTCCTTCCTCATTACCATCGGAGACAGGTCCATCACTGGTCTGGTCACACGCGACCAGATGGTAGGTCCTTGGCAAGTCCCCGTCGCTGACGTCGCTGTCACCCGCTCTTCGTATGGTTTTGATGTCCTTGTCGGAGAAGCCATGGCGATGGGCGAGAGAACTCCTGTGGCTCTCCTTAGTGCCGCGGCGTCGGCGCGCATGGCAATCGCCGAGGCTTTGACTAACATCGTCGCAGCCGCTATCCCGGACATCTCACGTGTCAAGTTGAGCGCCAACTGGATGTGCGCGGCGTCAAAGGAAGGAGAAGGCGCGGCGTTGTACGACGCTGTTACCGCGGTGGGTTTGGAGCTCTGCCCTGCACTCGGAGTTGGCGTGCCTGTTGGCAAAGACTCGATGTCGATGTCAATGAAGTGGAAGCAAGAGGGGGAGCAACGTGAAGTCAGTTCACCGTTGTCGCTCATCGTAACGGCGTTCGCACCTGTGGACGACGTTTCCTCTACTTGGACGCCCCAACTACGCACGGATCTTGGCGAGCCAACTGTCCTGGTATTTTTCGACCTTGCAGCAGGGAAGAAGCGCATGGGTGGATCGGCCCTCGTGCAAGTGTTCAAGGAGATCGGCTCGGAGGCGCCTGACGTCGTTGATCCTTCCGTCCTCAAAGCTTTCTTCGCCGGCTGTCAGACGGCCAGGAAGGCTCGCATAGTTCTCGCATATCATGATCGTTCCGACGGTGGTTTGTTTGCTACCCTTGCGGAGATGGTTTTTGCCGGCCGGGTCGGCGTAGACATCACGCTTGGTCTGTTGGGTCCTTCTGGGGAGGCAATTGCAACGTTGTTCAACGAGGAGCTTGGTGCTGTTATCCAAGTCCGCAAGCGCCAAGTCGACGAGCTGAAGTCCACTTTCTCTGGTGCCGGTTTCCCCGTTGCTTCGATCTTCGAGATCGGTAGCGTAAACGAAGACTCTAGCCAGACCTTTGTCATCCGAGACAACTCTGGCGTATTGTTCTCTCGAACTCGGGCGCAGCTTCAGGAAATCTGGTCGGAGACGTCGTTTAGGATGCAGAGTCTCCGCGATAACCCCAGTGTTGCAAAACAGGAATTCGTCCTCATAAGTGATCTAGGCTACAAAGGCATCTATTACGACCTCACCTTCTCATGCACCCCATCCCCTCTCCGGGATCTAACACTCCGACCCAAGGTCGCCATTCTGCGAGAGCAAGGTGTCAACGGTCATGTCGAAATGGCTTGGGCATTCACCGCAGCCGGCTTTGACGCCGTTGACGTGCACATGTCCGATATCCTCAGCGGGAGGGTCTCTTTGACTAGCTTCCGTGGGCTGGCCGCCTGTGGCGGTTTCTCTTACGGTGACGTCCTCGGTGCCGGAAAAGGCTGGGCACATTCAGTTCGTCTCAACGAACTCGCCAGAAGAGAGTTCCGCCAATTCTTCGAGAACGAGGGCACGTTCACGCTGGGCGTGTGCAACGGATGCCAGTTCCTCAGCCACCTCCGCGAACTGATCCCCGGGGCGGAAAACTGGCCCGATTTCAAGCCAAATGCGAGCGAGCGATTCGAAGCGCGAATTTGCGTGGTCCAGATCGCGCAGAGCGACGCGACACGACGATCTGTGTTCCTCCGTGACATGATCGGCTCCAAGCTCCCCGTTCCTGTCGCGCACGGCGAGGGACGTGCGTCCTTTACGAAGGGCGACGCTCGGCTGCAGGCCTTGCATGCCGCGGGTCTCGTCGCGACACAGTACGTGGATTCGGAAGGGCTGCCCACCGTGGCGTACCCCATGAATCCCAACGGTGGAATCGACGGCATCGCTGGGGTGCAGACACCAGACGGAAGGGTGCTCGCGCTGATGCCTCATCCCGAACGGGCGATCACGCTAGAGAGCAATAGCTGGTACCCGCCAGCGTTCTTAGAGGCTTGGAAAGGCGTGGGTCCGTGGTTCAAACTGTTCCAGAGTGCGAGAGCCTGGGTGAATTGATGGTGAGTTCGTTCTTGTCCTGTACGCCGTTCGTGCGCTTGACGATCGCTTTCAGAAGTCGAGTCGAGATCTTGATGATCGTCGCAGCGCAATCTATTTTTATGACTTATTTCGAAATCGAACGCCGTGTGTTGTTAGATGCTTAGAATCAAGATCTCTGATCGCGTGTCGAGATATTTGTTGAAGGACTGTCTATGGGAAACCACTCATGTCCGTTTAGAACGTGTGCGCTCGTCAATGACTACAAGTATTAGTCGTGTCCGCTCCCTGTTCTTCTGACGCTTCGTTCTCTGTTTGGCTGTTGGACGGGCGACGCTCCGATCTCAAACGACTGACTGGTGAGCCGGCGGGTATGTACATAGATGCGGATGGTGTCGGCCTGAACCCAATATACTAATCGTAGACTCTAAACGAACCTCGCCCACCTACTTTGGCGGAACCACCCTGCCCTGCATCGGTATCCTTTCAACATCTCCTACACCCTCCGCGAACTCGATCGTCGTCGTCCCGGTCATGGTACTGTCAGACATCGTCAACAAGCCGAACCCAGTGTCGATCCCTCCAACTCCACCTCGGGCGTCGCGTGCGTATTGTTCCCGTATGTTCAGGATGAATCGGGGAGTCAGCGTGTAGATGGGCACGCTTTCCACTATTCCCAACACCGTCATTCCCCAACCTCCCATCGGACCTCTTCCCAAGGTATACACCATGTCGAGGAGACACAGCAGCAAGACCCTGTGACGGGAGGTCACCATCAGTCGTCCGTGAATCGTTTGTTTGCGAACCAAAATGGGAGCGGAGGAGACGACCGGGTGGAGACGTACGCGACGAAATACACGATCCCCTGTTTGACGAGCAATTTCATGTACCGGTTGAGACGCCACTCCTTCGTCTCGCGGTATATCAGAAGCGACTGGTTAAAAAACTGGACGAGGGCGAGTGTACATATCAATGCAGCATGCGTGAGCGCAAAGGACAGAGCTATTAACGCATCGGTTTGCATCTGTGATGTATGGTCCGAAGCGCATAGGGAAAAGTCAAGTATTTGAACGAGTCCCGCTGTGCCCGGAACGAGAGTCGGATGAAAAGCCGGTTAGGCCATCGTCCCTTTTTGCTCAACCAAACATATACGCACCTGGTACATTATTTGGATTGCTGCGGAGAGCAAAAGTGACGATGACAGCGATGGTTTCCAAAGAGTACGTCGTGAGAAGCGTTCCGAGGACTAGCCTCGAACGACCATACATCGCCCATATGCGGAGGACCATCGCCACTTTGTTTAACAATATTAATATGACAGCCCGAAAGTCATTCACAGAAGAGACTTACTTTCGGCCGCAGCAAAAAAAAGAAAATATACCCACGCGTAAATGATATACAGTATGTCGCCTTGCAAGCGTCCGTGAAGCAAAGGGGATCCATGACGAGATATACTCACAACTATGTCATGATATCAGCTGAGCTGACATACACCGAGAGTCAAAGTGGGATAAATACGTACGTCTGTAAACATGCATTTCAGTCTCCTGTTAATCAATGGTATTACAGGAAAAATACCATCATGGACCCAGGTGGAAAGTTGCTGGCAACTTGAAGAAAAGTCAGCTTCGTCGAGCTTCGGTTTCAAGTGTTGGACATACTGAGAGTCGTAATTCTAACCAGTCAATTGGATTCAGCGTCTCGTACTCATGTATCTTACGGCAACCAAACTTACATGAGACTACCAGGCCCGGAGTATCGAACCTGTAACAATGCTCAACTCCCTACATGTCGTCAGGGAGTGGTCGTAAGTTCAATATTTACGACGATAAACAATGCTGAAACCCAGGTCAACGGTTGGCTCTGCGATTTGTTAGGGATACCACAGTGACGGGTGATTATCTGCATACCCAAATGTATTCTATCTGTATAGATCAACAGGAAAGGAAAACGCCTATATCAGGGAGCATCTGGCATTGTACCTCTGTTGAAAACGTGAGGACTAATTATGTTGAACTTAGCAGGTTGTATCGGATTATTAGTGGGTATCGCTCACCGTAGTCATATGCGACGGCGGTAAGGATGATGACTAGTGTAAACTTGTGTTACGGTTTAAAGTGGAGCCTAGGACGAACATACCATTCAAGTAGATTTTCTCCTGAAGGCCGGTCGATGTCACTGCCGGTTGTAGAGCAGAAGATGACATGACCTCGATGGATAGGTATCAAGAGAGATTTCAAGCGCAACACCTGCTTATATTTACCGAGCAGTGAGGCCGGCATTCTTTTGAATTAAGAGGTCAGCGCCCGCGATGCTATTCGGCCTAGCCACAATTCTGCGTCAACTTCTTATTTGCCGCTTAGGTCCTGTCTTGAAGTGTCCATCACGATGTCAAGTGTCTGATAAGTATCTTTAACCGAACCCAACCAAGTTTTGTGACGAATTAGTAGTGGCAAGCCAGCCACTTGAGTGGCGGTGGACTCATGACAGGTTCAAGGGACCGAGACTAATAAACCAAAATAACGCGTGGGCTTCTAATCACGACACGCGGTGACCCTCATCAAAATTTCAGCCTTCCGACATCCTTCTCTGCGAATTCTAGTAACATGGGCGACGGTGTTCTATTCTTCACAGACCCTGATGATTCGGATGCGTCCAGAGCAGCTACTCAACCTACTTGTGATTCGGGAGATGTCACTATTAACCCTCCAAGATCCGCGTCTCCCCAGGCGGGCGTTATTTCGAGCTCGCCTCAACAAGTTCGCGAAAAACGTTTATTCTTTCCCGACAGTGATGACGAGGATATTCCGACACTCGAACCTACGATGGACACCATGACTGCAATGGTCTCACTAGCGACGGGTGCAACAGACGAGTCCGATAATGACCTCGAGTTGCCCTCCGTTGAGGAGGTC
>JBBPTO010001731.1:0-13838 GCA_038094155.1 Pulveroboletus cf. aberrans
ACAGATGGTAGGACAACTGAGGGAGTGAGACGAGAAAGTTGGACTAAAATAGTGACGGAGATTGAGCATATAAACTCCGATGTAACTCCGATATCATGTCCGAAATAGGAAATATAATGTCCGAAGAAGAAAGAGGACCTTACCGAGTGAAAACACCAACTCTGAGATGTTCCGGAGCGGAGATGGCGGCATTGGTGTGCGTCGACCTCGGAGTTGTGACGATGAGCCTTGGAGGAGGCCGGAGGTCGGAGGAGTTACATTTTGACATAGTCAAGAGCTCATGAACGAATTAAAACATGAGCTCAATGGTTTATTTGAGATAACCGACCTTGGCGAGCTGAATAAACTCGTCGGGATCGAAATTACTCGGAATCAACAGGAGCATAGTGTGACCATCAAACAGACACACTATATTGAGTCCATACTTGAGAAATATGGTCTACAAGATGCTAATAGTGTGTCTACTCCTCTTGATCTGAATATTAAACTCATGCCGTGTGAAGGCAGCAGCCAAAATACTATGAGTAATTATGCATCCCTCATAGGATCGATTATGTATGCTGCTGTCACCACATGACCTGACATAGCACATGCCACGAACACATTGTGTTCATTCAATTCTAACCCTGATATGCAACACTGGAGTGCTGCTAAGAGAGTACTATGGTACTTAAAAGGCACAAAAGATATCAGGATCACTTATAAACAGAATGAAGGACAATCCGTTATAACCACATATTCAGATGCTAACTTCACCACTAAACCTGGTTATTATTCACGTAGCGGCTATGCCTTCATCATGAATGGGGGCGTGATCACGTGGTGTTCTAAGAAACAGACACATATCACGACTTCAACAACAGAAGCTGAATATGCTTCAATGGCTCATGCAACCCGAGAAACTGTTTGATTAAGAAACTTACTAGACAAACTCGGATGCAAACAGAATGAGCCTACTCTCTTATATGGAGACAATCAATCTGCGATTAAATTAACGCAGAACCCCCAGTTTCATCAACGATCTAAACATTTCCCGCTCGACTATGCTTACACATGAGAAAGAATGCGTGGCGGTGATATTCATGTTCTTTATTGTAACATGACGGATATGATCGCTGACATAATGACCAAGTCACTGTCGAGGCAGAGACACCAACAACACACCTCCTCTCTCGGACTAAGCACGCCTTGAGGGGGAGTGTTAGAATCCAAGCCGAGCTGCCGAGTATCGGAGAATATATATATTAACATACATAGTAATTGTCTCACTAAGCCGTATATAAAGACGACCCGATCGGTACTGTGAGAATCTAGAATCTCCTTTCCGCGACGGCGTGCCTGCAAGACGGGGTCACCGCTGGGTGGCCCGGCTTCGTTGGCTTCACGTCTCGGCGCCTCGCCTTGACTGCAGACCAATTAGACCGCACTAGTTAGTACATCACTAGCACGTTACTAGTCACCATTTGAGACCCGCTATTCTATATCAAGTATACACGTGGCATCTAGACCTCGAAACTGAAACGCCAGCAACTTCCTGAGTCCACTGGCAGGCAATACTTAACGACATAATCATGCAGAGAACACCTTCGATCCGATTCGAATTCCACACCGCCCCCCACCGGACATTAATGACACACGATAAGATTAGGTTCGGTCCGATTATCAGAAAAGGACCGGTTCAAGTTGCCACTGGATCACCACAAACGTTGTGCTCGGGTTCCGACGACCCACTCGGGAGCCTAACATGATATCCAGTTCTCACAAATCGATTCTGTCTTCGCTCCTCTTGTCGCGAACAACTGCGCGCAGCTTTCTACTTATCTCGACTTTTCAGCGTACCCTGGTATTTCACTCCACGCTCTGACTTCCACAACCCACTATTGTCACCGAAGATGCTCGGAGAATCCGAGATCCGCAACCGAACGGTGGTTGGAAATCTGTCGACAATAACAGGTGGACACATGGAATAGAAATGGTTCCTTTAGAGGTCTGGCTCACTTTTCAAGATAGCCCCACCCTCAGTTGTCGCAGTGTAAGATTGTTATTGTTACCCGACACCGTCGTGTGTGAGAAGAACTTGAACCATTCCTCGTCCACCTGAATCCGCCTAGTTTTGGCTGTGACTCAAAGGCAGAGACCAATCCATTTCTGGTATTTATTCTTTGGGGCGTAGTGATAAACAACATTTGCAGAGACAAACTGGTGGCTGCTACGGAACTGACAGGGGGGGGGGGCCGAATTTTCAACTCTATTCTTTCTTTTCGATTTTGGAACTTTGGGACATGATTGAGAAGACCGTGACATTTATGCACACGAGTGAGTCATTGATCGTCTCGCGAGTCGCATGTGATCGATGAACGTTCAACCGTAACATAAGCGATTGTAGAACCCATCATTCCCATGAACACCCTTCCACTGCCCCATTGAAAACATAATTATCTCGGTCATTCTAGAAAACAGCTATGCAA
Source organism: Pulveroboletus cf. aberrans (assembly GCA_038094155.1). Lineage (NCBI taxonomy): Eukaryota > Fungi > Basidiomycota > Agaricomycetes > Boletales > Boletaceae > Pulveroboletus > Pulveroboletus cf. aberrans. The sequence goes on from JBBPTO010001731.1 coordinate 2,469, forward strand.
CATCACGTCAAGATGCTGAACATTCGAAACGACGGTTCATCAAATCATACTCACTTTTCAGAAGTTAAGATGTTGGCCTCTACAGGTGTACTTTGGTTCAGTCAAGCTGAACTTCCCTCCCAGGTATGGAAGTCAGAGAATCTATTTTGCAGCAATCCCCGTTATCCGTGCCATAGGGACAAGGGACACAAGCTCTGGAGAATGGCCCACAGGCAAGAACAGATAAGAGGAAGAGCGCAATACGCATGTCAAAGATGAAGGTGTAGGCTTCTCGTGTGTAGGTGAGGACGTTGAAAGATGGCGTTGTGGTGGCCCAACGTTCACCCGCCCTTTTTATATACAGAGTGTGGCCCGGGGCCCAAACAAGAGCCTATGCCAGTGAGTCGTTCCTAGCGAGTTCCGTCTCGTGTCATGGATTGCAGTTTCATACAGTCCGGCACTGCAGGGTCAAGGTAGTATTAGTCAACCTGGTTTCACTGTATATCACCCCTTCTTTTCTCTCGACGCTTTATTCTAGCCTGGTGACCAGACCATCCATGAGGCAACCCGTCGATAGTATAATTAGTCTGGTCACCAGACTAGCTTCGTTCGTCTATTCTAGGCATCGCTCTCTCCCTTCGAGTGTCAGGTGCTTTTAATTTTTTCGCCTGTTCAATGTACTGCATTGGCCTACAGCACGGGCTATGAGTGCTATGGGAACAGGTGAACCTGAAATTTCGCCACTGACCTGTGGACCCGACCTCCGCAACTAGGGATGGCTTGACTCCAAGGGAGGCCCCTGAGGTTTCCAAAGCATTAATTGAGGCGGTGCAAAATGGGTCCGTGTATGAGTAAGCGAGGGGCAATGCTTTCACTTCACACCCTGACGACGCTGAATGTCTTTGATACGTACAATGTTGCCGTCTTCACATGAGGCATCCCCTCGGCCTTTTTGCGTCCACCCTGTGCTCCCTCTCACAGGTCCCACGTCCGGAATTCCAGATGGGTCGGCTCATCCGTGGCACACAATAGCTCAGGTGACCCAATCGGTTTCTAGAAATTTTAATCATGCAGCAGGCAATACTGCAATTCACAGTTATGTTCGCTCATCCAAGATACACTGCGGAGTCCCATTCGCATCAGGTGAAGTCACCGGATTAGTCCGTGGCAGCGATAGGAAGTAAATTGATAGAAGAATGAGAAGGTGCAGGATATTCATATATTTTACCCCATTATAGAAACTCATCTTATAGACTCATTTATGTCATCGATCGCATGAACATTTTTGCACCTAAATGCCGTTGTGCACAGGTCCAGAAAGAGTTTGGACCAGATTCCTGAGACATGTTTCACGACTGAGTTTCCTAGATCCTCTTCGCGGCGCCCACAAAACCATTCGTCCATCCCACGATGAACCATTTTATTGAACAGACCAGATACATAGACTGATGGATTCGATCCCCATTAATCACCACGTACGAATTACTGCGCGGGAAATGTAATAGCCGTATTAAGCGAGAGGTTTGAGGGCGACTCGGACGCCGACCTCGACAGTTATGAAACAGATGGGTATGCGTCATTCCAACCAATCTCCGCACGCTTGACCATCTCTCCAGTTGACAGGCAATGTGTCATTAAGTAAGTCGAGCCTAGTACAATGGCTCGAAATAATGAGGGTGGACTTGCGTAGTTGGATTGTGTCGCCCTCTTATGATGAAGTTTTAATCACTGGTGCTACCAATAGTTGAACGTCATCAGCATGCTCTTGGTTGCAGGAAAAACAAACTAGGCCATGTTGTTGACAAGCAGCTTTGTCACAGCACTGGGGTTGAATCTGGTTGTACTAGCACATCATCTGAAGCTCACTCCTCTGGAAGCAGACATGCAATGAAGCTTTCTTTTTTTTACCTCAAGAATTGTATGAAAAGGTTTTTAGAAATGGGGTTATCAACTAGTTGTGATCAAGTGTGCTGTCACTAGAATGCAGGTTTTTGTCAAAACCCCATGATCTCTGACCTTCCTCCAGACTTCTCCAACACCCTCAAATCAACACCATTACAGAGGGGATAGCTCCAACTTGAAGTTGATGAGTTGATCTTGAACCTAACTGATACTCATCAGGCTGGTCAGATACCATCCCTTACATACTTGCACATGCTTTTTGACATCCATTACACCTATTTGACATTGGTGTTTCCTTCAATACATTGTCTCACTATTTTGTCATTTCACCTTGACAAATAGCTATACAACCTGACTTATTCTGGTCAGAATAAGTTGGAGATCACCAGAGAAGATGTGATTGTGCCTCTGCCCATAGGTTTTTAATTTCCTCTTTGTCCTATGAACTCCCTCAGTTGTTTTTGCCACTCCTGGGCAGTGGCTGAGGTGAGCCCTTTGTTATTACATTCCATAATGTAGCTAATATATGCAGTGGGCAAACTGCCCCTTTACTTAGATGAATACAGTTGTTTTCACCACTTCTGGACAGTGGCTGAGTGGGCAATCTGTCCCTTTACTTAGTTTTGATAGTCTTCTTATGATGCTTTCAAAGTACAACTCAAGCTGATCAAAATATTTGTGTGTGGTGATGACATTGATTAGGGAACTTGCCCATTGAAGGTGTTGATGTTGTAATGAAAATGTTTCAGAACAGCCAATACAGAAGCAGAACAGTCAAGCAGAACAACCAATCATAAAATTTCAATTAAAATATGAGACCTGCAATCACACACTCTTGATTGGAAAAGTTTATCCAAGTCTGGGGAATTTTTCATATTCATCCTAAGACTGATCTCTGATAAAATGTGTGCACTATGGAGGGGTAGGAATACTCAGACTACAGACATAAGTAAAAAAGGCTCACCTCAGCTGTTGCACAGTAGTGTGACAGAGCAACTAAGGAAACAAGGATGAAGCCAAGTGCCTAAATAAGGATGGAGATATGAGTGCTAAATTTATATGTAACATTGATGTTATCAAAAACTAAGTAAAGGGCAGAAGTCCTACTACGTGAATTAGCTACATAGTGTAATGTAATAACAAAGGGGCTCATCTCAGCTGCTGTCTAGGAGTGACAAAAATGACTGAGGGAGTTCACAGGACAAAGAGAAAACTAATTACCTATGGGCAGAGGCACAATTACAACTCCTCTGGTGATCTCCAACTTACTCTAAATGGAATAATTTGGATTCTGTAGCTATCTGTCAAGGTGAAATGAGAAAATAGTGAAATAGCATATTAAAGAAAACAGTGATGTCAAAAAGATGTAACATATGTTGAAAGGCATGTGCAAGTGTGTAAGGGACAGTATCTGACTGGCCCAATGAGTATCAGTTAGGTCTGAAACCAATTCATTAACTTTGGGCTGAAGCTATTCCCTCTGCATTGGAGTTGATTTGAGAGCATCAGAGGAGTCTGAAGGAAGGTTGGAGATCATGAGGTTTTGACAGATGTAATATCTGAAATAGGATATATTAAATTCAAAGAAAGAAATGTGACCTTATTTAGTGAAACAGTCAACTTCAAGATGCTTTGAAGCAGAGTTATGGAGCTTGGTGTGTGTTGACCTTGAAGTTGTAAAGATGAACCTTGGAGGAGGTTGGTGAGTGAAGAAGTTATATTTTGACAATCCCCACATCTCTGCATCTCATCCAATGCCTTTCTATGTTACCTCTGACTCTGACATCCTCACCTCCAATCCTTCTCTAATACTCTCTATATGAGTCTCCTTCAGACCTCCAATACCAGAGACCCTTTTCCCCATTGGACCTTTTCTGATTTGTCCAGATCTTATGTTTCTTTTATGCTTCTCCATTTATTGACCCTATGAATCTCCATACAATACCTCTATATTACATTCCATATTCCTCATACCTATGTACATTGCCATTTGGCACCCTATGATCTCCAACCATTGTTGTACCTTTACATATGGTCTCCTCCATTCTCCATTTCAGACTTTGATCCAGCCTCATAGTATATAACTCCTATAATCACCTCCTGTATTCTCTAGTTTGAATATTGTCATGTTAAGTCTTACTCCCCCAAATTCTGTCTGATTCCAATGAAGTTCCCTTCTCCTTTATATCCTCCTCATAATATTACTCCTATCTCTGAAATGAGAATTCAGACAGTGAGCAAGGGTGTGACATATGAGTCCTGTGCCAAGTCCTCACCCCCACAGTTCCTTATCTCTGTCCTGCTATGCATTCACCACCACTGCATGTTGCTCTGCTCCTTCTCTGTCAAACCTCTGATCTATTTCCCATCCTTTCATCTCAGAGTTGACCATTATGCTTCATACTTTCTTCAAATTGAGCCTGGAGAAGCATAGACAATGACAGAACTGATGTAAACTACACCCCTCAGCACATATCTCTGATTATCTCACAACAAAACCTACATGCTAGGAAAGAAGAATGTGAATTAACATAATAAACATCCACTGACCTGATTTTTTCCATTGACACAATTCTTGGAGACCTCCATAGTATCAAATGTCAACAGGCTTTTCATGACATTTGATTCTCAGGTTTTTTTGTCCAGAAAGATAGAGAAACCAATTGCTATATGTACAAGCAATAGGGGTGGCCAAAGAAGGACTCACAGTGTATGAGATGTTCAAAGAATATACCAAGATTGACAAGGGATGGGCCATCCTTGCAAGAGTAAATGTACCTGGTGACTTCAGAGCAGACAGACTGATGGGAAGCATTGAGCAGTGAGAAGCCAAGAATCCTAATGTGATGTGATCCTGCCAGATCCTCTTTCATGTTGAAGACAGACATAATACACACAAAGATAACTGGCATTCTAATCTGCTATTTGTTGAGCTTTAAGAGTATTAGTTGTTGGAAGTGCTGTATAAGGCATGATTACTGTGTAGTAAATTTGATGCTGAGCATTGAATGTCAATGACTGCATGACTTGCCAACTTGAAGGCATGCTGACTTTACACAGTCAACTTTCAACTTTCAACATTTCACCTCTGTCTCTCAGACTGTTTTCTTCATGCCAGTATGGCATGCATCACCCAGTCACTCCTCAAGAATTTGAATATCTTAACATCCAGCATTTAAAGTGGTGCAAGTGTTTCAACCACTACAACACTGAAGTTAGTGTAAATTACATCATATTAGTTAGTTTATGGTTTCAGTTCTCTTTTCCTTTCTCCCACCTTTCATTTGTCTATTCTAGGTATCATTTCGGCCATCAGTGTATGCATGTATTTAGTCTTTCATCTATTCTAGCATTCAAGGTATCATATCTGGGCCTACAAGACAGGCTACTAGTAAACATGACATTAAGGCATGTCTTCTCTTGCATCTTGGGTGGTGGGTGGGCAAATGAAACAAATATAAATGCAAGGCCACCCTGTGCTTCAACTTGCATTTCTAGCTTATAGTTCATTAGAGACTCTGCCATATGATTTAATCATCTGTTTGTGGCCTGAGCTCTCAATGTCAATTTTAATAAGTTCTTTTCAGAGATGGACATGGCATTCATGCAGCCTGAGAACCATTGACCTGCAGCTCCATGTTTCATATGCAGCCTCAATGCTTTGTACTTATTTCTGTTGTCCAGCACCCAACCACTTTTTCAAGAAAAATAGATTTTGTGTCAGAGTCTGAACATTGTGGGTTTGCATAACAATAGACTTACTGTAGTGTGACACCATCACTTGGATGACTGTGCATGTAAAATGAAAATTTCATCAAGTGGCATTGCACAACAGTCAAACCAAACCAGTGACTGATTTGCCAGGTGAGTCTGATCAGCTGGGTGAGGAGTTGACCTTCATCCAGCACTTACTCTCCTCTGAGTTGCCTACTATTACTTGACAGAGGCTCATATGGCTGGCATAAACCAATTCCAAGTCATGTATAGGCAGGGTCCCAAGTTTATGATCAGGAAGGACATGTTTACTGTACACTTGAATAAGAATTATGAAAAGAGTGATGCTAGTGAGTGTCTGGGCCATTAGTGGAGCAGATATTTGATCGCAAAGAATTGCTGTATTCAACAACATGCACTAATTCACACTATTTCATAGAAACATCAGTGCTTCTTTCTCAAACTCATTTGTCTTACACTTATTCTCAGCTCTTGCTGTCAAAATCCCATGATCTCTGACCTCCCTCCAGGCTTCTCTGACACTCTTGGACCAACTTCAAAGTGAAGGAGTTACCTCTAATCTGGAGTTGATGAGTTGACCTTGGGTCTAACTGATACTTATCAGCCTAGTCAGATACTGTTCCACACATACTTGCACCTGCCTCTTGACATCTCTTACATCTCTTTTTGATATCTATGTTTCCTTTGATACACTGTCTTTGTTTCCTTGTTTCACCTTGACAGATAGCTACATATGTAGTTTGCCTTATTCTGGTTGAAGTAAGTTGAAGATCACCAGAGAAGGTGAAATTATACCTTCACCCATGGGTGTTTAATTTCCTCTTTGTCCTGTAAACTCCCTTAGTCATTTTTGCCACTCCTGGGCAGTGGCTGGAATAAGCCCTTCTTGTTACTGTACTTTACAATGTAGCTAACTTATGTAGTAGGCAATCTGTCTCTTTACTACTTGCCATCATAATTATTATCATGAAACAGTTGTAAGCATACTTGATAGGTTGGGATTCCTGGAAGCTTTTAAGGCAAAACACTATATCTATACATTATTTATGGATGGATATTTTTCCTCCTTTATTCTGAAGTTAAGGTTTTGTTGACAGTCACTCTCTGTGGAACTCATGATGATAAAAAGTAGTGATTTTCCTTCATATATGGGCAATTTATAATTGCTCAAGGTTGATTCTCATCATGATTCTCATGTCACTCTCACTGGAATTCATCACTGCTGTAATTAATTTTGCACTCCATAGCAATCTGAAGAGTATTCTAGATGTATATATTGACACTGAGGAAAGGCCTTTAGCATTGACCTGAGATCCAATCTGTCTGTCCTGAACCAAGAGAGACTCGTACTGGACTATTTGTCTTGCACTTCTTGGCATACTTCACAGGCACACTAGTATGTAATGGAAGGGTACAAGGGTACTCCTGTTGCACAGGGCAGTGAAGCAAGAGGTAAGTCAACAATACTCACTGAGATAAAAACTAAAGTTCTTGTGACCAAGTTTGAATGATTGAGATTTGATGAAATCAATCCTTGTGAACTTCTTAGAAGTTTGATCTCAAGAAGGGAAATGTTATTACATCATGGCATCTACCACCTTTAAATACATTCAGAGACTTGTATATGTATCTGTGTGTAATGTAACCAGAATCAGATTGATAATGTCAGTGTAACATCAGAGAATCTGTCATGCTACTCCACATACTATTGTGGGACTGGTATTGCAAAATTCAAACACACATTTCTTGTAGTGCACTTTCTACTTGGCAAATAAATCAGGAAATTTTTCTCAATAGTTTATAATTGGATATAGCAAAATTTATCATCTTTAAAAAGAGGACTGGACACAAATGGAGTGTGCCAGATGGGTGCCAATGTGCTGTCCAGAAAATGAATCAGAGCTGCAAAATTTCTATGACACAACTTTGCAGGATGTCACACATTGTCACATACAGCATTGCAATTCTGACTGTCACATTAAACTCAATGCACACACTTGTTGACAATGAGAAAATTTCCCACCTGCCAACAACCAGTGCTGAGTGCAACTCTGCTCAAATTTATCACACCTCTAAAGGTTGAGGTTTAGAGTGCAGTGGAAACTCAAATCAAAAGGAAACCCTTTCAGAAAAATGAGGGAAAGGCAGACAAGAGTATTTATGTACTATTCATGTACATTTTTTTTGTATTTTTTTTCGAGATGAATGTTGCTGTATCCTGACTGCTTTTCTTCAGAAACACAGGTGTCAACACATTGATTTGAAGCCAACAGGTACAGAACAGCTTTTTGTTGAGAAAAAAAAATACAACGCTCTATAGGAGGTCTATTATAATCCATTTCCATTTCCATTTCCATGAGCATTAGCTGTGTTGTGCATTGCAGCAGATTGTGTTTTTTACAGCTTCAGTCCATTTTGCAATACTGGTCTCATAATAGTATTTGAAATAAGTGGGTTTAAATCTAGGTTGATCCAGCACAGCAGTTGTGGAGCATAGAAAGCTCCAGACCTGTGACATCATAGCTGAGTCATAAAGACTTCATCTAGACCTGTCATGTGGTTGATCCTTTCAAGAAGTGTAATAAGATTACACTTTCATTAGTCATGGCTCATTTGTGAGTCATGCTTGATAGTTGACCTGTTTCTTTAGTAGCATGAATAGTGTATTATCACTATGGCCTGCCTGTATTAACAAAGCACAGGACCTAGTATTCAATTCAAAGAATCTCAACAGTATGTGTTCCTGAAAGCAACACTGGCCTTAATACTCTGGCATGCTACACTCACCCTTGTCCAGTTTGTGAAACAGTCACTTTGTATGCATCACATTATGACAGAGTGGTGAGTCAATTGACTTGGATACATGAATTTTCTGATCAAACAAGGGGTTATCTACTTTGTTGTGTACATCTCTGGCAAGCATATATTCTAGAGAATATGACAATCTATCCCCCTAGGACAACACCATATGTTGACCCAGCTATTCTTATTATATCTTTACAGCTTGAACAATTCAATACATATTTCTTCTTACCTCTGAAGATAAAATTACATTGCCACCTACTGTGCTCAAGTCAAAATACAGGTGAAGAAAATCCATTTACATGATGACATCTTTATCTAATGTGCAATGTTACCTAATGTGCAATGTTCCAGACACATATAGGTCAATCAAAGCCACTGATCAGTCCACCCATATTTATTTCACAGAGGCACAGACTGATAGAATGGCCTATATGGAATAGGGCCATTGGTTCATGAAATTAGATATGCTGGTCTGCAGGAATATCTAATAACCATCACTAGTGTATGTCACTCAGCTGGCAGGATCATTATCAACAAAACCTGGGAATTGCATGTCCCTTAGCTCATAGTGCTCAACAGTACTGGACAGCAAAATCAGAATTTGCTGATGTTGTCAGTTCTGCAATAGCCTGAGGACAGTGTAACAGAAGAGTACAAGGGTACTTCTGTTGCACAGAGCAGAGAAGAGAGAGGTGAGTCAAGAATACTCACTGAGATAGAGATCAAAGTTCTTGTGACCAAGTTTGAGTTAGTCGAGATTGATGAGATCAACCCTTGTGGAGCTTCTTAGAAGCTTGATCTTGAGGGAAAATAAATCTTGTTATTAATTACATCATGGTGCTTATTGCCTTTAAATACATCTAGGAATGTGTATGTACTTGTGTGTGATGTAGCTAGAACAAGGTTGATGATGTCAGAATAACATCATAGGATCAATCATGCTGCTCCACTTATTTGAAATAGGTGAAGTCGGATCTGGATTGATTCAACACAACCATTGTGGAGCTAAGAAAGCTCCAGACCAATGACATCATAGCTGAGTCATAAAGACTGCATCTAGATTGTCATATGGTCAATCCTGAAGTGTAATTAAGATTACACTTTAATTAAGTTTGAATGATGTGACAGTTAAGCCTTAGAGCCAGAATGGAATGAATGCACAGTGTGTGACAGTCTTTGGTCATGTTTGTTTTCTGAGGTATGCCCTCAGCTTGATGTCTGGCCATAGTGTTAGAGATATAAAAATTCAAGCACCTTCTTTCCCTTGTACATATGTTTTACCATGCATATTCTACCCACCACCTCCTTACCCCCCAGCATCCATCAGAAATGTATTCACTCAGGACTTCTTGTCCTTGTCGATACCCTTGAAGTCCTCAAACTTTTTCTCATAGAATTGCAAGACTCTACTTGGCACAAATGCCACTGAAACAATATTCATGATGAGCTATCTACATGCCCATCTTGCCAAGCAAGAAGATGGCAATTTTCCAAAGCACACATTCACTGCAGCTGCTGAGGTTATCAACAAGGAATTGGCAAGTCAAAGGATTGCAATGCCATGTGGACCAAATTTGGTGATGTACAGACACTTGTTTCTTGGATCAGACAGTACTAATGTCTATACTTCAGCTGAAAGTGACCTACATGCAGATCAAAGCCTGGCAGTCAAAGAGTGGAGTGCATTATGATAATATCAATGGAGCAGACATCCACAATGAGCATTCAGCCCAGGTATTCAACACATGGTCAGTGATAAGGTATGTTCTGGTGTGTGTATTTTGCTGCACAACTGATCTCTACTAGAATCACAAGAGAATGAAACAGTTTTGCAACAAGGGGTGGCCTCACCTTGAAAAGATGAGTGATATTTTCCTGAAGGAAGGTGTGATGGGACAGATGGCCTTTTGAGGTACAATGGGTGCATCCAAAGTCCCACCTGCTGTCCCACCTGTTTTCCTGCCCACTTTCCCACCTACTTCTCTCCCTGTCTCAATGTCTGCTTCCTTTCCTGCCACTGCATCCCCTCCCCTGCTCAGCTGTCTTAAGGCCACATCACAGGTGGCCTTATCTGTTCCTTTGCCCACTTTATCTGGCAGCTTCCAAGTGGGAAGTAGTAAATGCTCACATGATGTAATGTCCACAGAGTCATGGTCTCTCCTGGGCTCACTGAATACAACCTTCTCTGCTCACTCACCAGTGTTCACTAGTATATTTCCCACCACTCCATCTGTTTCCATGCACACTAGCAAACATAGCCAGACTTCAAACTCCCAGCAAGAAGCAGCATGAGAAGGGAACCTCAATAAGTGGCTCATTGCTGTCAACTCCATTGATAATTCCCTTCACCAGATGATTGAATCTGGGTTTCAAGACTGACTTATGGTCATAAAGAATGCAACAAGTGCTTTGTATAGTATTAGTTACTTTACATCTGATCACACTAGAATCACTTCGCTGGCAGAATATCTTGGTGAATATAATCACATCACAACTATATTTCTTTCCTTGAAGGAGGCAGATTGTGAGGGATATGCAATGTAAGGAGCTGTCACTCCTTATGTCCATATTCAGTCATCCTACATCTATTTGAATTTCACTAGGTCATTGTCAAGTCATCAAGCATCCATGTCTATCTGTGTTCAATCCAGTTCCAGTCCACCCTAGTCATACATATCCAGTTCCTTGTATCTGTTCCTTTTCAATCCAATCTGTCTACCAGATGGACTTCTACTATATCTATAGTGTACCAGATGCTCCATATTGTGATCTGGACACTGGATCCACATTGGATGCTCCTTCTTTTCCCTTCTTTATGTTTATTTAGAGTCTTGGGTGTGCCCAGACTATAAAAGTTGTGTTTTGCACACATTCAATCAATCATCTATTACTCAGTTCAAGTCTGAGCCTTTAGTTCTCATCAATCCAGTTGTATCTGGATCTCTTCTC
>JBBPTO010001732.1:0-13835 GCA_038094155.1 Pulveroboletus cf. aberrans
TGGCTTGAATCTCATGGAATCAAGCTTCTGGATTGGCCCCCACAATCTCCAGACATTAGCCCTATTGAACATGTCTGGCAAATTCCAAAACAAAAGCTCAACAACTATTCAAGACAAGCTAGGGAAGCATGGGAAATTTGGGAGAGGATTGCAGTGGAGTGGGGCACAATTGAGGCTGAGAAGGTCAAATATTGATAGATAGTGTGCCCAGAAGGCTAGAGGCAGTGATTAAGGCCAAAGGAAAACACCCTAAGTACTAAAAGTATAAAATTGGAATGATGCTCAAATAAGTGTCCCAATGACATGTCATTTTAAAATGGCTGTAACTCAGTGGCATGGCAACTGAATCACATGATCTAAGTGGGGTTAGGAGGCCCAGGGCAAGTACTACCATCGCCCCTGCAAGTGTTTGGCCTTGTTTGGTTTTCGTTACTGGCAATTAACCAATCTCTTCAAAATGCACCAACATTGGAACACTTTTTTGAGCCACTGTAAGTCCCAACTTGGATGTTCATTTCATTTCATTGCTGACTATAATACCATGACTCATCATCCATTCCCATCGCATTCTACATGATTCCATTTGCTTCATCAGTGATTCCTTCCATATTCCTTTACATTTCATGCCTGCCCTAGACTTCTCTACTTACATATATAAACCCACGTTGTGTTATGATTTACCTTGGACCACACTTTTTCCTTGGACTTATTGCTTACATACACATGGATATAAGTCCCAACTTGAACATTTATTTCCTTTCATTGCTGACTATGATACCATGACTCATTGCCTGCTTCCATTGCATTCTATGTGATTCTACTCCACTTGCTTTGTCAGCGATTCCTTCCATCATATTCTTTCACATTCCATGCCTGCCCTGAACTCATTTATGTATATAAACCCACATCATTGCATACATGCTTCTCAGTCTAGTCTTACCATTTTCTACCATTTTCTACTGTTTCCTACCTCTGCTCTGTACCACTGCTGGAATACACTGGTGTTCCCCCTCCCTGATACAGGCCCCAGGGTAGCCTTAATACCCTCTTGCTTTTCATCACTGTAAACCACCCTTAAGTGGGAAGTCTCCATCATTGACCTCATGTAAGAGGTTTCCTCATCACCACCCTTCAAAGGAAAGTTCTCATCGTCTGTTCTTGATAGTAGGCAGACTTCTCATCCACCATTTACTTGGTAGTATCATTGGTTGCCATTAACTTGGTAACACCCTTCATTGCTGAATCTCATTAGTAGGTAGGCTCCTCATAGATGTCTTGCAATTGTCAAGCTCTGTCACTCTTGCCCATGGTTAAGCCCATAGCTTCAATGGTTCTACACCTGCCCTCGTTCAGATCAGCCATAACACGTTGTTGCTCATGGAAATCTTAGTCTAGTTTTACCTTCTACCTTTACCCTTTTCCATCTTCTACTTTGTACCATCACCACTGGAATACATTAGTGTTTTCACTCCATGATACAGGCCCAAGGGTAGCCTTAATACCTTCTTGCTCATAACTGCTGTGAACCACCCTTAAGTGGAAAGTCCTCATTGTCTGTTCTTGATAGTAGGCAGACTTCTCATCCACCATTAACTCAGTAGTATCCTTCATTGCTGAACCTCATTACTAGGAAGGCCTCTTTAAACACCTTGCTATTGTCAAGTGCTGTTGCCACTTCATCCATGGTTCAGTCCATAGCTTCAAAGGTTCTATGCCTGCCCTTGCTTAGGTCAGATGTAACACTATGTGGCAATGATAATGCTGTGTTTTCCCATTCACCTGAGATAATCAGTTCCATAACAGACCAATGCTCATTATGATGGTTGTTCCACAGCATCAGTAAAATTTGTACTTCTTCACAGCAAATTCAGCTTGTTTGGCATTGAGTCCCTTTCTGTAAAACTTTAAGAATTTGAGAGAATGTATAACAAATGTGCACACCTATAAGCATCCATGTAATATCAACTTTTCTAAAAGAATGTACATATTGTTTTGATGGGATAATCATCAAGAATCTCAGGTACAAGCCACTTTGCAGTGGAGAATGTCCCATCTGCAGCAAGATGAAAACCTATGGCCATCATTGTGTAGTTGTTAGTTTACATTGTGAATTTAGAAAATCTTCTCATACTCATGTGCTTTGACCCATCCCCAGTACATTTCAATTGAATTTAGCTCACAATGGAATTTGGGCAGGAGCCAACACTTGTGTTCTGCTCTCTCAATAATGATCTGGATAAGTGGATTCTTATCTTTGAAATCTTGCTGGCTTGCAAGCATCTTTTGCATGCAGCAGTTGGTTTGTGAGTACTCTTGAAAAATGTCAATGAACTTAGAGCTCTCAACCAGTCCTCCATCCCCTTCAGCAATGGCTTGCATTTCCTGGCACATCTGCTCTTGTACTTCATGTGAGAATTTGCATGTTTGACACTCTCCCACTGTCATATCCATGACAACTCCAGTCCTCTGAGCACCAACTCCACTCCTATCTCTGGTGTGTTTACACCATATATGCATCTCCATTTCTCTGAACCTCTGTACATACCTTATGTTATGTGTTTGTTCTCTATTTAGTTAGATCCCATGCTTTGTACCTTTTTCCATCACTGTGCAGCACAGCTCCAGTTCCTAGTTTTCTGACCTTTATTTCATTACTCATCCATTACGACTTTATTGCAAATCTGATGCTTTTCCATACTATATATACTGTATCATCTCTGCTGTACATATCCAGTCATAATATTGAATTGAGTACTTGATGTTCTCTCCTCAATCAGCTTGATGCTTGGCTCTCTGCTGAACTCTGACAGATATTTCAATCCTTCTCTGAGTCTAGACAACTCATCTCTGCACCTCTGACCCTCTGCAAATACAGAACCACAACACTGAGACTTGGGCAGTGGTGCATCACATAAGGTGAAGCCAAGGTCCTACCAATAGCCACATGGCTCTAATACCATTTTTGTTACGATTTACCTTGGACTATACTTTTTCCTTGACTTATCGCTTACATATGCATGGGTACAAGTCCCAACTAGGACATTTATTTCTTTTCATTGCTGACTATGATACCATGACTCATCGTCTGCTTCCATCACATTCTATGTGATTCCACTCCACTTGCTTTGTCAGTGATTCCTTCCACTGTATTCTTTCACATTCTATGCCTGCCCTGAACTCCTTTACATATATAAACCCACGTCATTGCATACATGCTCCTCAGTCTAGTCTTACTGTTTTCTACCTCCTCTGTACCATCACCAGAATACATCATTGTTCCCACTCCCTGATACAGGCCCAAGGGTAGCCTTAATACCTTCTCACTCTTCATCACCGCAAACTACCCTTAAGTGAAAAGTCTCCATTGTCGACCTCACTTTGAGGTCTCCTTGTCATCACCGTTAACTTGGAAGTCCTTGTTGTCTGTCCTTGATAGTAGGCAGACTTCTTGTCCACCATTAACTCAGAAGTACCCTTGACTGCTGTTAGCTTGGTAGCACCCTTTGTCACTGAACCTTGCTAGTAGGTAGGCTCCTTGTAGATGCCTTGCAATCATCAAGCTCCATCGTCCTTTGTCCATGGTTAAGACTGCAGCCTCAACAGTTCTATGCCTGCCCTCATTCAGGACAGCTGTAACAATTTTACCACCATTTACCTCTTCAAGCACAGAAGTCAGGCCTCACTTCTCCAAGACTCAAAACATTCCTTTTGGTTGACCACATAGTTCATAATCTGGATGTCCAGAGGAAAGATCTGAGGGAAACACCATTGTTTGTGGTGCTCCATGAAGTGATGGATTTGGATTATCCATTGGAATGAATGTATTGTGCATGACCTGTTGATTTTCATCCAGTCTAACATTCATTTCTTTTGCATTAAGTGCATCTTTCACAAAAGTGCCATGTGCTGAGGACTGATCAAATAAAAACTTGGTGACTGCATTTGGATACATTCTCTCAAAGATCAGAATTGCACATTTCACCTATTTGAAAATAAAGTGAGTTTTTGATGTTCAAGTCCAATATCTCATTGCTCACTTGTTCAACTATTTTATCATTTGTTCAAAAGCCATTGTGATTTTTCCCTGGATAGATAATTTCTCAAGCATCTGTACTTTGGAGTTTCTGCTTCTTTGAACAACATAAATTCTCCTTACACTGTTCTGCTGATAACACTAGTCATTCAGTTTGTTTGATGATAAAATCTGAGATGTGAATTGCTCATCCTTGTTCCTTTTTTCTCAGTGGCATTTTACCATCATGTACATACATGCATCATTTGCATGAATGATTGATTCATTGTGGAAAATGGGCACATGGAGCTTCTCACCTGGGCCCAGATCAGGTTCAATTGGTTTGAACTTCATGTCTGTGTACATGTGTCATAGCCTTTTTAATTCCAATTCATCAGCATGGTGATACAGTTTATCAACTTCTTATTTTACCTTTCATTCTCAGCAAACTTGCACAGGAATTCCTTTCAGTAAGCAATGACATCTTCTCATTTATGGCCATCAACATATATACTTTTTTTTGCCTCTTTCAGCTCATAACCAAGCTTGGTGAGCCATCAATGAGTGGTCGACTCTGAGATATGTTGACCTCTAGTATCAAAGCCCAATGATGGGATAATAACATTGTTCACTTGTTTCATTAAGTGGAGCAGT
Organism: Pulveroboletus cf. aberrans; assembly: GCA_038094155.1. Lineage (NCBI taxonomy): Eukaryota > Fungi > Basidiomycota > Agaricomycetes > Boletales > Boletaceae > Pulveroboletus > Pulveroboletus cf. aberrans. The sequence goes on from JBBPTO010001732.1 coordinate 4,667, forward strand.
GTTATCTGTTATTTTACCTTGGTAAGACTCAAAGATACATTCATTATCTGAGCCACTTACCTTGCCATCAGTGAGTACAGTGAGATACCACTGAACTGCAGCTGCAATATGCTCATTATTGAGCAATGATGAATAAGCATGATGCTTTCCTTTACTAAATGTATGAAATTGAGCAACATATCTGTACAGAGCATGAACCCTTCCTGATGGAGATATTGACTGCATGGCTTGCCTTGCATATTGGTGCACTTATCCTTGAGTTTTGCTGATATTTCATCCACAGGTTGATGAACTATTTGAGTGAATTGAGGTAAAAAAGCAAGGTAAATGATTTGTATTTCTTCACATTGTGAATGAGTGTTTTGATCATCTTGAGATTAGGCTCCACAGACAATTCTGTGACATTGTTATCACCTGTCATATCAAGGAATGAATCCAAGGAGGTCCTGAACATAGTGTCATCTAGATCAGCTAAAGGTAGGTCTGGATCATTCTTCTCTGCCTCAGACTCAGTGTCTCTGAGACCTGGGACTGTTATGGTGTTGGCTGAGGGCACATTAGATTCAACCACTGGCACTGCACTGACAGATGAACTGTGAGTTAAACCAGGCACTGGTGTTGGTATTGGAAGCTCTGGGGCTGATTCAGATGGGGTCATATTGTGAAATGGACTTGGAGTATTCAGATGGGGCATCAATGATGAGATGCTAGCACAACTCTGAGTCAGAGAGGCAATGTTGTAGGAGCCCAAAGCTCTCTACAGTGAGATTCCTACTTTCTTCGAGTATTCATATGTTCTCTGAGCTTCTCCAAAGTCCTCCACTGCTCTTTTGAGACTCAAAAGTCACAGGCTGTCTTCTTGAGTTAGAACTCTGACCTCCAGAGGACTGAACCTTTGTTCCCATGCTGTGAATGAGTCATCCGTGAGTTGGAGTTGTGTTTTCTTATTGGGATGTTCCTTTATTTAGTGTCTACATTTGTTCCTTCATGTTTTCTTTTGATTCACAGTCTTGAGAATACTCAGACTTAAAAGTTTGTACATAGAACTTAGTTCTAGAAGAGAATTACCACCATTCAGCATCAGTTCTAAGTCTCTGAGTTCGATTTCCCTCATTTTCCTTCAATTCCAGACAAGTCCTGCCAACTCCATAGTTGATTCCTTAGCTCTACTGAATGGGGAGAAATCAGACTCTTATTTTTCAGCTCTCTCAGGACATCAGTGAGCCAGTTCTATTCACCCTTACCCTTTTTCTTTCTCTCTTTGCAATCTCCTGGGTTAAGAACTACACTCACACCCTTTTCATTAGCTTAGGAGTTCCACTTTGAAGTTCCTAGGAGTTTTACAATGTGATCTGAAGTTTTAGCTGCCAGTGGGCTTTTAGGCTAAAAGAAAAATGTTATTTTTTCACAGCCTCTTGCAATTTCCATTCATGGAGGTATGTGTTGGTACATCCTGTTCCTCTATATGATGGCATTGATTGCTTTGGCAGTTTTGCAGCTGGCTGTTGCCTCTGATTCCAGTGCCTCATAAGCAGCCTGAGCTCAAGAACTTGATTCAGTACCATGTACATATTTTATGGGATTTACCAAAAACTGATGTGCCATGATTGCAGCATGGCATGCACACCTCTTGATGTAATTGTCTGCCCCATCTGTGGCCTCAAATCAAGCCAGTTCATCCTCAAAGTTTTCATCTGCCCTTGGCCTCTTGTTGACCCCCACATAGGCAATCTCTGATTCTGACTCTTCACTGCTGCAATTGCCTTCACTGTCTCCAACCTCCTCCTTCAATTTTAGACTCATTCATCAGATTGAATAAGGTTGCCTGGTCTGCACAAGTGTTCAGATTGTTGTCTTCATCAGAATCTGGTTGATAATCTGGGTCAAGAGTGATGTTGAGCAGCTCCTTAATAAAGCCACTATCAAATGCCTTTCTCTGGGAGGCTCTCTGACATTTTGCATGTGCCTGCTGCTGCATCAAATGGGCCATGTATTCCAGTAAAAATGACTGTGGTGCAATGAACCCCCAAAGTGAACATTACATAATCTGAGGTGATTTTCAAGAATGCAGATTTATGCTAGTTTCCACATGTTTTCCTATCAAAATTTTAATCTAGTGACCCCATGCCCAATATTCACACTCCAGCAGAGGTGCTGCCTTTAAGTGGTAGACACTGTATACTCATCTTATTTTGTATTTTCTAAGCCAGACCTCCCCTTTGTGTACCTCAATACATTCAGGTCTTGCTCAAACCCTCTACTGTCTGAGATGTTGTTATGCTCTTGAGGCAATGCTGTTTAGTGAACTCCCTTAAATCTCAGTAACATCTAATCACTGAGCCCTTGAACACCTTGTTTACCTTGAACCTCTGAATCTTTGTCCTTATTGAATGGCTAGCCCTATTCATCCTGAATCTTTAATCCTAGACCCACTTTAGAAACTGTGGATGGGCCTTTATCTAAGGCAGATGTAATACTGGATAGAGACTGGTGTAGACTTTAATATGGACTAGTATGAAGGGTCCAAGAAGGACAAGATATCATATCTATTTCAACCCATGTCACCATATCTCTGCATCTCCTTCATCACTTCTTATGTCATCTCTGACTCTGACATTTTCGTCTCTGGCATCTTCTGAAGGACTTTACATGTGTCTTTGTCAGACCTCTGATATCAGAGATCCTTTCCCCCAATTGGACCTATTCTGATTGATTCAGATCTTATGTTTCTTTTATGTTCTCCATTTCTTGACCCTATGAACTACCATATGATACATGTACATTTCATTCTATATCCCTTAGTTCTCTATATACATTGCCCCTTGATTCCATGTTCTCTCTGAGCAGTACTGTACCTTTCCATATGCTTTCTTTATTCTCTGTTCTGGACTCTGTTCTGACCCTCTGGTATGTATATAAGTACTATAATGTATTCCTTAGTTCAAATATTGATGTTGTGTCTCACTTTTCCAAACTTCATTCAATCTTGATGAAGTTCTCCTCTTTCATATCTTCTTTTCACTATGTTCTCCTTGTTTCTGAAATAAGAACCTAAACATTGAGGAAGCACACAACACATAAGTCCCATGTCAAGTTCTTACCCCCATAACACCTTATCTTCATTTTTCTATGCCTCTGCATGTTGCTTTGCCCCATTTCTGTTAGACCTCCAGTTCATCTTCCATCATTTTCCTTGGAGTTGACTGTTATGCCTTGAATCTATGCTAAATGGAGCCTGAAGGAGTACAGACAGTAACAGTATATTTGAACTCCCTCTTGCTCAGTTCTTACTCACACAACCTCTAATGCATCATTCATGTTAAAGATATATTCCCTTTAGACACTTGCAATGATGACCTTCATACCACAAATGACATTAATGTTCCTACATTTGATGGCATTACTCCAATGCCTACTCTGATAGCTCTGATTACCTTTGGATGCAACCTCTGTTTCTACATCCCATCTTCCACACTGAGAATCCTTCTCACACTCTACTTAGAGGATTATGTCATGTACTGTCTTCATTCATGCTCTGACATGTCTGCAGATCTTGTTTCTGATCCTTGGAACCTTGACATATGTGAATCTTTATTACCTCAGAAGTTCATGTTGTGTCTTCCCACTCCTTTTCTGCCTCTGATGTCATTACTCCTGTCTATCTCACCTGTCTGTTTGGATATTCTTCAACTTCTTATGACCTCCAACCTACTCTCATTCACCTCTGTCTTCCCTGATGACATCATTTTTCTTCTGCACCTCTAATGCCTTGACAGCATCTCTTCTGATGTCTTGATAACATCTTGTATCCCTCACAAAGGACCATTATCTTTGATACCTTCACATCACTTCTTATAACCTCTGAAACTATTTGACATCACTTTTGTCCTCTGCTACTACCTCACCTCCTTCTGCTTTTCCCACTCAGGTGAAACCACCTCTAATGCATCTTGCATAACCCTCATTGGATTTCTGAAACATGATATTACTGACCTCCACTTATCCATTATGGTTCATTGACTGCAGGTATTGAGAAGCACTTATGCTAGACTTCTGTGGATGGAATGCCAACCCTGACATGTCGACTTTTGTGTCTCCAGGATCAACTCCACTTCTCTTTCTTTCTTTAAAAACCAACAATCTCTTTCAGGCTTGCCTTGGCCTAGCCAGCCAACTCTTGAGCAATGACCTCTAATCCACTTCAGAATTGCCTTGAGTTCTCTCAAACATTACAGTCCTTCTTTCATGCCTACACTTGCACTTGCAACATCTTTTTCCTTATCTCTGTTTTCTCTCCAACACCTCTTTAGTTCTCTACAATTTGACATCTGATGCTCTGGAATCCTATCCTGATCACCAGGAATGCTTTAAAAGCATCCAAACTGGTCTTCTCAAAGTATAGGTGCTCAATCTCTAGCATTTGGCTCTCCTTCTGCCCTTTGACTCTTGACTCTTCTATATTTCCCTTCTCTTTGATCTTTAGTTGCCATGCATCAGAAGTTAAATTATTTCTTCTGTTCATCTGTAGGATGAATGCCTTAGATTCTGCCTTCCTCCAAGCCTTCATCTCTTCTCTATCTTTTCCATCTCAGATTTCTCTTCATTTTCTTTCTGTCCCTTTACCTTCCTTTACACTGTTCTCAGATCTAGTTGCTGTACATCAAAAGTTGTTTTACTCCTTTTATTCATTTGCAGGGCTACTCCTTGAATTTGGTTCTCTGATCTCCTTTGACTCCTCTGCTCTGATTTCCTCTGTTCTGCTTTTGCCTATCTCTGGATGCTTCAATTGCCTCTGGATGCTCTTGTGCTGCTTTTGACATCAATTGTTAGCCCAACTACCCTCCTTCCATTTCCTTTTGATGCTGGAATGTCAACCTAAAAGAGAAGGATAAGAAACTGTGCTTGTGATCACAACAGCCTCTATGGCTTTACAATGCTTGCTGTGTTTCTCTGGAGTTATGATCCCCTACTTCATTGCTTCAAACATTCCTCTGTCTTTACTTTCTTTCACACTATGCTCTTGATCCATTCCCTCATCATTCCCCTTGTTACCTCCTCCTCTTTCATCCATTCTTGTTATTGATCCTAGTTACTGTGTGTCAAAAGTTGAGTAAATTCATTCATCCATTTGCAGGACTGTTCCTTGGACTCCATTTTTCCTCTCAACTCCCAACCTCTGCTCTTCTCAATCTCTAATATTCTCAATTACTAACCTCTAATAACCTCTTTCCTGCCCTTCACACTTTCTTCACCTAGCCTCTCATTTCCTTCTCATCTCTCATTACTTCTGTACTCTTATCTTATCAACCTCTGCAACCCTAGTTTCCTTCACATCCAACTACCTTCCAAACATCTCTCTTCTCAACTCCATCCATCCATTCAATCTGTTTGATCTCCTGCAACCTTTGTTCTTCATTTGCAATGCCTCACTTTGATTATCAAGTGGCTCTGCTTCTCATGACTGTTCTTGAAGTTTGGGAGCCATGGACCCCTTGATTAACTGTTCTGATGGCCTCTGCTCAGCCTAAGCATTATGACTCAGCTTTATAATCTGTTACTATTTAAAGTTTCATAGGCACCACCATTCTCCTGACTTTTCTCTGACCATGTCAGTACCTCATTGCCATTTTCATCAGCTGACTTTGACTTACCTGTGCATCTCTGCTATGCTCTGACACACACTCTGAACTGTGCATACTAGTGATGCATTAATCAATTACCTAGGTGAAGTCTTAGCATCTTTGGCACTTAACAAAATAACTGGCCCACCTCCCATCCATCCTAACCTTGCATTCTGACCTTGAGTATACTTCTTTATTAATTGAGCTGAACTTCATCTCAATCCAAGCTTCTCCTGACTCTCTTTGAATCTTCTTTGATTAGATACACTGTTTACTTGATTATATTTCTAGGAACATGAACAATACACTTTGTTAAAACTTTTCCCTTTCTCAAACACTCTGAAGTTTCTTTTCCTTTTTATATTCTCTGCCCTGTCTTTCCCTTCAGTCAACCTCCTTCTCTGGTGAACTCTGTCCACCTTCAACAATTCTTCTTGAACCCTCATGCACTTTGGTGTTTCTATGAGTGCCCTGACCTTTGTTACTACCTTGACACTTGGTTCATGGCCACTACATGCCTGATCTTCATTGCTTCCTTTCTGTTTTCAAGATTTTTTCTTTGCAAGTGTCCTTTTCATTACTTTCCTGTTCATCTCCAACACTGCTTGGCCTTGTGGACTCCACCTTCATTCTCTCCAGATTGTCTTCAAAGCTTCTATCTGCTATGTTGAAATTATCCAATTGATAAATTCATTTAGAGACTGTTTTCCTGAATATTGCCTCTGCTTGTCTCCATCTCTTGTGAGTTCCTCTCAGAATCTCCTATGAAACCCTCAAGTATCCTCTAAATGATTTTTCTCTCTCCTATGTTTCTCACTTTCTCTCTGAAACTTCTCTGTTGTACCTATGAGACATTGGGAAGTTTCCCCTATCAGGGAGGAATGAGGACTTCACTTGCACATCACTGATCTAGCAAAGCTCATGAAGTCCCTCCAAGCTCCATCTGACTCACTTTGATTGCTTCTGATCCCAACTCTGTAATGTCATGCTGATCTGTCCTATTCTCTATCTCTGACAAGACCATCTCTCTTTGTCCTAACTTATAGCACATCCCTTGTTCCTAAGACCTCCATTCAACAATCCTTTCTCTTGTTCTGACATCTCTGACCCTCTGTTTATGTCTTGTACCCTTCCTGGTTTCCTTTGTCATCTCTAATGACACCTCCAATACCTTTATCACATCTTTCTATTACCTTTGATAATATGATAGCTATATTACTTTCTCTGATTGACTTCTGAATACACTCACTTTCTTCTGCAAAATCCTCTAATGCATGTATTTTCTATTGGCTTACTTTTTCACCCTTTGTTTCGCTTCAAATCTAGTTCATACTTTGACAAACCACAAAAAAAGAAAAAGAATTTTATTTATTGTATCTAAATTTCCTCTTTGACTTCTTCATCTTCATTCTCTTTTTCCCCACCTCCACCTTCTTTCTTCCCATCTCTGTCCTCACTTCCACCCTCAATCTCATTTCCACCACCCTTTCTGTTTCTAAACACATTACATCTGAGTCCATTCTCCTTTTCTCACCTTCATCCTTTTTCTCTCTGTTTCTCTCCTTAGTCCTATCCCAACCCCCACACTCCCCTTCATTGGCCTCTCCAGGGCCACCTTCTACTCTACCTGCCTTCTTCTCATCTTATGAAGCTCCTTTCAAGCCCTGGTTTCCACCACCCTGGTTACCCCAAAATGACCCATGACCTTACACAGTGCTCTGAAAAGTGCCTCATCCACCTCTTCTTCATTGGACCTTGATGGCCCTGCTGTGATCTCTTCCATGAGCTTTGCTTGCTTTCTCTTCTCTTTATCCCTTGGTGACTTCAGCACCTCTATTTCTTCCTCTGATCTTGTGTAGGTGATGTACACTGTCACACATGCCATGCATACCATACCCTTCATTCTCAATGGCAGTGGCAGGCAGACTGTGCCTTTCTTCTGATACCAGTCACACTCCTTGATTTTCCAATTCCTCAATTCTTCCTTTCTTCAATCTGCTCATCTGTGTTAGATCTGGGTTCAATTGGGCTGTCCTGAACCATTTAGTCAGCCCAATTATTACTCCATGTAGACCATGCATCTTGTGACTGGTGGCTGAGTCCTTTTTCTTCTCTGTCTCCTTCATTGTCTGCTTTTTCACCTCCTGGAACCACCTCCTGGCCTTAGCCAGTGCCAACTCCATCTTTCAGTGCCTCTTCACTTTCTCACTTTCTCAGTGCTCCTTCTTCTTTGCCTCCACATGTTTCTTTTGCTTGTGCTCCTCATGCTCCCTCTGCTTTCATTCCTTTACCTTGTGCCTCTGATATGCTACCTGTTCTTGCTTGTGCCTTTGCTGGGCTGCAACATGCTGCTCCTGCAGCTTCTTCATCTTGTTGTCAGATGAACTTCTTTCATGGCTATTTGACATGATGGTAGTGAATGAAAGACATGTTGTTCTTCAAATGCATTTTATATACAGTGCCACAAGATTCAAACTCTGCCAGGTGCTTCTAAGTTGTCCATAAAACAATAGTGGATCCTATGCTTTGATCTTTGGGCTTCAAGGGCTCAACCCTAATTGGGGGGTACTGTCATATCCATTTCAACTCACATCACCACATCACCACATCTCCTCCAATGCTCCTATATCATCTTCAACTCTGATATGCTCATCTCTGGCATCCTTCAAAGGACCCTGCATGCATTCATATTGAACCTATTCTGATTGATTCAGATTTTATTTTCCTTTTATGTTTCTCCATTTCTTGACTTTATGAATCACCATATGATACATGTACATTTCATTCTATGTTTCTTAGTCCTATGTCCATCACTCCTCAGTCCTATATTCCCTCTGGGCATTACTGTACCTTTCCATGTGCTCCTTTCATTTTTCATTTTGAACTCCAATCTGACTTCCTAGTATACATATAATTACTATAATCTCCTCCAGTTCAAATATTGACATCAAGTCTCACTCCTTCAACTCTGTTCAATCCCAATGAAGTTCCCCTTCTCCATACCTCCTCTTCACCATGTTCTTCCTGTTTCCAAAATAAGGACCCAGACATTGAGCAAGGATGTGACACATAAGTTCTGTGCCAAGTCCTCACCCACATAACCCCTTATCTCTGTTCCTCTATGCCTTTATCACCTATGCACATTGCTCTGCCCTATTTTTGTCAGACCTCCAGTTCATCCTCCACCCATCTGCCTCAGAGTTGACCATTGTGCCTTGGATCTCCACCAAACAGAGCACAGGAGAATATGAACATCAATACAAGGGCTTCATCTGACAAGGGATTTAAGAAGTGAATGCAGCAGGGCATTCAACAAGAATTCAAGGGTTTAAAAGTACATATGTAAGACAGAGTCACATGACAAGTACAAGATAGGGTTGATTATAACTGTCAAAATCTGTGGACTATGGAGGGGTAGAAATACCCTGACTCAGTTGCACAGTGGTAGTGGAACAACTGAGGGAGTGATTACGAAAGCGGACACATTAAATAGTGACGGAGATCAGAGCGCATGAACTCCGATGTAACTCCGATGTAATGTCCGGAAT